>OY755248.1:70993368-71248368 GCA_963576725.1 Azorinus chamasolen
GGACGAGCCACTGGTCAGTGCATACACGTGTACTATATATGTGATATGTGAAGGTTGGACCAGCCACTGGTCAGTGTATACACGTGTACTATGTGATATGTGAAGTGTGAAGGTTGGACCAGCCACTGATCAGCGTATACACATGTACTATTTGATATGTGAAGGTTGGACCAGCCACTGGTCAGCGCATACACGTGTACTATGTGATATGTGAAGGTTGGACCAGCCACTGGTCAGCGTATACATGTACACATGTACCACATGATATGTGAAAGTTGTACGGGGCACTGGTTAGCGTATACACGTGTACTATGTGATATGTGAAGGTTGGACCAGCCACTGGTCAGCGTATACACGTGTACTATGTGATATGTGAAGGTTGGACCAGCCACTGGTCAGCGTATACACGTGTACTATGTGATATGTGAAGGTTGGACCAGCCACTGGTCAGCGCATACACGTGTACTATGTGATATGTGAAGGTTGGACCAGCCACTGGTCAGCGTATACACGTGTACTATGTGATATGTGAAGGTTGGACCAGCCACTGGTCAGCGTATACACGTGTACTATGTGATATGTGAAGGTTGGACCAGCCACTGGTCAGCATATACACGTGTACTATGTGATATGTGAAGGTTGGACGAGCCACTGGTCAGCGCATACACGTGTACTATATATGTGATATGTGAAGGTTGGACCAGCCACTGGTCAGTGTATACACGTGTACTATGTGATATG
Organism: Azorinus chamasolen; assembly: GCA_963576725.1. Taxonomy (NCBI): domain Eukaryota; kingdom Metazoa; phylum Mollusca; class Bivalvia; order Cardiida; family Solecurtidae; genus Azorinus; species Azorinus chamasolen. The sequence continues at coordinate 70,994,110 of OY755248.1, forward strand.
TGAAGTGTGAAGGTTGGACCAGCCACTGATCAGCGTATACACGTGTACTATTTGATATGTGAAGGTTGGACCAGCCACTGGTCAGCGCATACACGTGTACTATGTGATATCTGAAGGCTGGACCAGCCACTGGTCATCGCATACACGTGTACTATCTGATATGTGAAGATTGGGCCAGCCACTGATCAGCGTATACGCGTGTACTATGTGATATGTGAAGGTTGGACCAGCCACTGGTCAGCATATATATATTATATAAGGTAGCCCCCCTAATAAAGTGGCCACTAAACAGTGGTCTAATACTAACGCCGATAAACACTTGGGTCCATATTATTTGCATTGGTATGGAACGAAAAGTTTTGATAAAAAGACACTATTAGGTTTGTCAATGCAAGATAGTTTTGATGTATATACATAGTACACAGTAACCCCCTCTAAACCGGACGGGTTCAATTCGTATAAATATCGGTCTTGCAGCTAAATGCAGGATGAAAGTCATGCAGAAAGCTCGTTTAGGAGGCAGGACTTTCGCCCTGCATTAAGCAGCCACCTGCCTAAAAGTATCTCAATTATTATCTACATTAATTCCGGTTTAGAGAGCTTTTACTGTATTTTCATATGAATGTATTTCAATTACATGTAATATCCATGCACGTAAGAATCAGCGAGTGTGACGGGATAAATATTTTACAGTTTATTAAAAATATTATATTCTAATGTGCTAATACCTGGCGCCTAGTGGCGGTGTATTCGTACATGCTCTACTTATGTCATTGAAAATGGCCGTCCTTTAAACAGCGCCACCATGCGTCGTTTGCTTGTACGTTTTCGATAATTTTGAAAAAGATATCATAGTGTTTTTCTCGTTTTTAATATCAAGAGCTAGGTGTAAAAACCTAGACGGTCTCTTTGTTTGAATATCTCTGCACATATAAGCATTTGATCTAGCCCAATTACTATGAAAATTAATAAATTGTTAGGTTTGAGATCGGGAACTACGCTTATTAAAACTAGTAGCGAAACGTGAAGGATTTTCTATTTGAGATTTGGCCAATCAATGTAATCTACAGGGTGTAGACTTGTCGACATTATCTCTTAGCCTGCCATAGATAATTATTTGATCATTTTTGTAAACAGTTTGGATCCTGCTGAGACGCCGAGTAACTCGGCGTCTCATCAGGATCCAATCTGTTTAACACTCTGGTCGCGTTATTAAAATCACCTGGGTGATTGGCCTGTATTTCGAATGATACTGATGGTGATTTAAAGGAAACGAATTCGCTGATCATGTTAAAGATAAGAGGGCTTATTTACTGCAGGTATATATACAAGTATACCCACTTTAACTACAGCTTAGTCCGTATAAGCAAACATTTAAATATTATAAACCTTCTGGTGCCGCTGTAACTGGATTACCTCTGTACTACATGAATGAACCCTTGGAAAATGTAAAAAAACTGAAAAGTAAGATGAACTGTTTTTATTTTAGATAGCGCTCGTCTATAAATGATGTCATTTGCAAAGATTCTAAGAAATACTTTTCTTCGGAATCCATTGAATTTCATAATTACAATCAAAATGACAAACCGTTTATGTCTTGTAAGTCGTCCTGATCACATCTGGATCTATACGGTTTACAGTCTGTCACATATGGAGAGAGTAACAACTTTCAATTAGAAATATTTCTGTTGATCTTTATTGTTTACACTAATCCTTCCTCGTGTATATAGTAATGTTTTGCCTCAATAACTGTTTTTGATATCGAACATGTATTGTATTTTTCGTTATGTTCAGTTCTGTATAATTCAAGATACAAATAAGCTGGTTGTGATATGTGAGTTTTAGATACAGATTATTTTACTGTTGTATTATATAATGACGTTCAGAATTAATTATGTTATGTAACAAGAAACGCGTCAATGGTTTCATCACTAACAACGAGCTTTTTAATCTTGAATCTTTTACTTTCAATGCGTATTTATCTAAAACAAATGAGAGTTAAAACTGACCTATGCTTCATTTCGATAATTCGTTTATAAATCCCTTTACTCCAAGAATATTAATGTTAAAATAGTGACGTCATGAACATACATTTGAATAATTGTTATAATAGCACATGGGCACATGACAGAAGCTGTAGAATCATATCTATATTATATCACAGGCAAACAGAGTAGACCCTGATCAGACGGCTCCTGCAGAAATAGTCTGATATTGGTCTACTCTGTTTGCAAAGGCAAAGAAATGCGTGTTTTTGAGCTATACTCTGCAGACTTTTATGTGAATATCAGTTTATGCCAGTTCGTCAGTAGTTTCTAAACCATATTTCTGATTTTGTGCAACTTTCGCACTATTCCGGTTTGTTCCAATTTTCGAGACACCGTGAACCTAGTGTCAACTGGATCTGATGAGATGCCGAATTACTTGGCGTTTTATGTAAATCTAAACAATCTGCATCTGCCATCCAGGTCGTGGAGAGCGGGTTCGAATGACGATGTCTAGGTAGGTAAAAAGTGCAACTCACATATTGGTCGTTTAGCCAGGAAGAGGCGGCTGGCTACAGGGCGTATGTACAGTTTTACACCGGTCCTTCTAAATAAGAATATACGTATAGTAGAAATTCATACGTTTAGCTTAACCGTTTCAACATGCACTGTCATTTGCAAACAGTGTAGACCCAGATCAGAGGACTCCTAAAGGAGCCCTCTGATCCGGGTGTGCATTTATTGCATTAAACACATATACATACGGTATGCTAATAACAAACAAATATATAGGCAATAGACATGAATATACTGCCACATGCACTACAGTAAATCTCCTCTAAAACGGACTTTGAGACCAGTATCATTACCAGTATGTAACACTTTGAATATTTATGTAAGAAATAATGACACCGTGAATATTGATTAGATTAATCATTATAAAAGCACATCGCCACAGTGACTGTTGGTCATGGCAGTAACTCTAGAATCATATCTGTATTATATCATAAGCATCTGGGTCTATCCTGTTTGCAAGTGCGTTAAAAGGTTTATTACCAGTCAGAGTAAATCCTTGGAATTTGATTGAAATATAGGAAACTATTGTATAGAAATATAGGAAACTGTTATATAGAAATATAAGAAACTGTTGTATAGAAATATAGGAAACAGTTATATAGAAATATAGGAAAATGTTGTATAGAAATATAGGAAACTGTGATATAGAAATATAGGAACATGTTGTATAGAAATATAGGAAACTGTTGTATAGAAATATAGGAAACTGTTGTATAGAAATATAGGAAACTGTTGAATAGAAATATAGGAAACTGTTATATAGAAATAAAGGAACATGTTGTATAGAAATATAGGAAACTGTTGTATAGAAATATAGGAAACTGTTGAATAGAAATATAGGAAACTGTTGTATAGAAATATAGGAAACTGTTGTATAGAAATATAGGAAACTGTTGTATAGAAATATAGGAAACTGTTGTATAGAAATATAGGAAACTGTTGAATAGAAATATAGGAAACTGTTGTATAGAAATATAGGAAACTGTTATATAGAAATATAGGAAGAAATATAGGAAACTGTTATATAGAAATAGGAAACTGTTATATAGAAATATAGGAAACTGACACATGTTTCATTCTTTACTTCATAAATATTCATGTAAGAAATAATGCATGTATACATATTAATTAGCTAATTATTTACATTGGCATTCTAAACAAAGGTTATCTTTGCCATTGCTGAAACCGTGGAATCAAATCTATATCATTTCTTAAGCAAACAGAGCAGACCCTGATCAGAAGGCTCCTAAAGGAGCCGTCTGATCTGGGTGATCCCTGTTTGCATAGGTGCCCAAAGGGCGTCTGTATGAAGTTAAGGGTTAGTGAAGATCGTATCACTATAAACTGAAATGTAAAAAGCATAACATAATATCTTTCAGAGCTGAGTGAACTTATTTCTACGAAAGTAGCTGTTAACCTGTCGGTAACTGATGTCTGCAGACACATTGACCTGCGGTGTTTGTTACTTACTTCCGATTTCGTTTAGAAACGATTGAGCGAGTATCATACAGCTTAGACCCTAATAAGGAGCCAATTTACTCGGCATCTGATCTGGGTCAGATCCGTATGAAAATGCAAGTCAGCTCGTATTTGTCAGGATAAGGGTTTGATAATTGTTTGAAGGAAATAAATGTGTTTTCTACGTATTCCAAACTTAATTAAACATTGTGGTTCGCAAATATTGAATTAAATTAGCTGTTAAGCTTTTACCTGCTAGAGGGAGATTTCACTTGTATTTGCAAACAGCTTGAATCCAGATGAGACACCCAGTAACTCGACATCTCATCAGGATCCATTCTGTTTGACACTCAGTGTCTCATCAGGATCCAAGCTGTTTGACACTCGGTGTCTCATCAGGATCCATTCTGTTTGACACTCAGTGTCTCATCAGGATCCAATCTGTTTGACACTCAGTGTCTCATCAGGATCCAAGCTGTTTGACACTCGGTGTCTCATCAGGATCCATTCTGTTTGACACTCAGTGTCTCATCAGGATCCATTCTGTTTGACACTCAGTGTCTCATCAGGATCCAAACTGTTTGACACTCAGTGTCTCATCAGGATCCAAGCTGTTTGACACTCTTTCAGTAGTTTCTGAACGAATTAGAACGATTAAACAAATTGTAGAAACTCGAACTGATAAACGGGCTTTATTCTTTCAACATGAGGAGGGTTTACTATCAGAGTGAAACCCGGCAATTACATACACATGGATATCATTACATGTATCCGAAAATAAGTGGTTTATTTCTAAATTTATGAAATATTAAGACACCCCTCTGCATCCAACTTGTTCAAATGCTTTGTTAACTTTTGTTTATTTCTACGAGTCTTTAAAACAGAGGAAGACAGATGATCTAGATCTTTAACGTTTGCTGATGTCAATACAATTGTAAATAGTAATCTAGGGTGAATAAAGTACGCCTTGTGGTATTCCCTATATGCATGTATTTGATTAATGACAAGGAAGCTATGCATATATAATATACACGTACATATTTTCCAGAAACAACTGATAACTAGAACTGAATAAACACAGGTATAACGAACACTTTATAAGTTCAACATTGTAAATCTTCTCGTGTCAGTCCTTTCCCTCATATTGACGCCTTTTGATGCCTCTGTAAAAGTCACTTTTTGAAACCTCTGTGATAAATAGAGCATTTGCTCCTATGGAGCAAATGCTCTATTTATCACAATGGTTTCAAATCTACACAATTCTAAAAGTTTCCTTTTCGCTAGTAAAAGTCCCTTTCCGGTAGATTTATTCAAAACGAATGGGTCTATGATTAGAATATGATGGAATGGGTTAAACGCCACCTGACTCGCCTAATTTGCAAACAGCTCTGATCCAGATGAAACGCCGAGTAACTCGGCATCACATCCAAGCTGTTTGACACTCGGTCAGTATGTTTGCTAATGGAATTTGAAAGATCTGCTTCTTTACTTTCTAAAACGGATACAGTGTTCCATATTCAATAGTTTGTGTCGGCGTTGCTGTAGTCCATCTAACTAAGATATGTTCTTTACTTGCGACAGTCAATCACGATTTTCTCAAGCAGGTTTTTATGCTGACAGAATACTGAAACCCCCCCCCCCCCCCCCCCAAGAGTGGAATGCGCTGATTTTTATGGTTCACTGCTCGTTGTTTACTTATAGTTTCCCAAACAATTTTATATTGTATAAGTAAACAACGAGCAGTGAACCATAACAATCAGCGCAGTCCACTTTTTGGGGGAGTCAGCATTCTGTCAGCATAAAAACCTGCATGAGAAAATCGTGATTAATTGTCGCATTTAAAGTGCATATCTTAGTTAGATGGACTTCAGCAATGCCGAGACCCCTAAATCGTGGAACATACCAAAATGTAAAGTACATTCACGGCTCACTGCTCGTTGTTTACCTATAACATGTATAGGTAAACAACGAGCAGTCAGCCGTGAATGTACTTTACATTTTGGTACGTTCCACGATTTAGGGGTGTCGGCATTGCTGCAGTCCATCTAAGATAATGTACTTTTGTTGTGTGGAAGATTATATGGATTGAAAAGGGGAAAATCACGATTTTCGCATGCTGACAGAATGCTGATTCCCCCAAAATGTGGACGGTGCAGATTTTTATGACTCACTGCTCGTTGTTTACTTATTTTTTTAAACTGGTTATCGATTATCTCATTCATGCACATGTATTGTCCAGTTTTATTAACCTGTCAAATTATACGCTTGCTGAACACGCCATATATAGCTTCGGTTGATATCGTTTGTTTCCGCTAATAAAAGCTTTCCTACTTGGCTTATTCAGGTACCTGTATATTTATTGTGAATCTCGTGAAAAACGTTTGAAACACAGGTTTACCCAAGCTAAATATATCCTTTCAGTGACGTAGGAATATTCAAATTTGACAGGTTAATAAAACAGGACAATACAGTCCAAATTAGATCTTATGGCACACCAACATAACCTACTTAAAATGTAAACAAAACATACCTGTAACGGTGGTCTCGAGAAAAATTAAAAATAAAAAATAATAAAAAATGTATACGCCCATCAAAACATATGAAAAAACAAAACTACCCATTCCAAATATAAAACAATAAAAGCAAAACAGATTTGAACCAAACTATTATAGCGGCCACCTGGGCATTATACAGTGTATTTACCTGTAGTGTTTGTAAACACTGAGAACAAAAGGTGTGCCATAAGATCTAATTTTACCTGTATAGTATTATGTTTTGTATGCTTGTTTTTCTGATCGAATGTTTATAATAATTTTTTTTTTATTAATTATTTTTACTTCTCGCTTCTTTATTACCCAAACATATCGTGTATGACTGTTTAGATTTTGTTCTGAAAAAAAAATACGCTTACTGTCTATGTCTTTCAAATACGTATATCAATATAGGATTTATTTCTGTTCCTCTTTCTTTATTTGACGGAGATTATCCTCTCTGCCAAGAACTAAAAGGAAGGCAGGTCGGTGGTTTTGATCCCATGCACTGCATTGTAGCGAATGAGATTAGCCGAAATCATCTTCCTGATATCATCCCTCATCATCATGTCAGCTCATCATTCATTGGCGCCATATGACCTATTCAGTGTCGCAGTGCCGTAAAACCCAACTCACTCACCCACTCCTCTTTCTTTATCTTAAGTTTCCCTGTGGGTTTCTCCTCTCTTTTGCTCTGTTTCACTAATGCTTTCTGTCTGTCTATGTGTCTGTCTGCATGTATATGTGTGTGTGTCTGTCTTTCTGTCTCTCTGTCTGTCTGCCTATTTGCCTGTCTGCCAGTCCGTGGTTTTCTGTTTATGTATGTATATCTATTTACATGTTTCCGTCTCTGTCTGTCTCGGTTCTCTGTTATAGCAAATGCTCTATTTATCGTAATGGTTTAAAAAAAAATGGCCTTTACAGGGGCGTCAAAATGCGCCAGTAAGAGGGAATGTGTTAAGAGTTGAGATATGGAGTAATTTATGAGCTCGAGGCCTTTAGCACAACCTTTCAAAATGTCTGTAATTTGGAAATAGTCGTTTATATATTAATAGAAATTAGGCATGTAAGATCAGGTAGGATAATGACCTCCTTAACCTTTAACAGCCCGGATGTAAAAGAGTTCTTTAACGCCGATCTCTTGCAGCTGAACTTACTTTTGATTCATTCAATTTTTAAGAAACTGCCAAGTTTCAAGTCGCTTGGGTCCGTTGGAATTATTCGGCGCCTCATTTGGATCCAAACTGTTTGTAAATACAACCCAGATCGTGCTTAACACGAACACGGTTAACCCTGAACACCCGGTTGAATAGTACTTACCAATTGACTTGATATATCACAGTACGATGATATTCATTATCATATCCCACAAATTGCTATTTCGTCAAGCGTTATGCTTGATAATTTATTCCCCGATGCAGTAATTGGATGTTTCACCCTTATCCTGTAGTAAAAAATAATGTCTGCTCAAATTTGGATCTGCTGCAATTTTGACTACTTCCGATTCGATCCGAGCTTTTGAGAAACTATTGACAGAGTGTCAAACGGCTGGGATCCTGGTGAGACGTCAAGTTAGTCTGCGTCTCATTAATGCTAGTCAGATATAGGATAGCGCAATAAAGAGTAAGCATTTCCATACTGTTTAGCATTTAACCCTTTACTCCATAAATACGCCTTTCTGCGTCTTTGCAAACAGAGTAGACCCAGATCGGACGGTTCCTATAGGAGCCGTCTGACCAGGGTCTGTTCTGTTTGTTTATGAAATAATATAGATAAGATTCTACAGCTTCTACTGCCAATCATTCCTATGTCTATGTGCCTTTATAACAATTAATCCAATTAATATTCATGACGTCATTTTTTCTTACATGAATATTCATGGGGTAAAGGGTTAGGAGTATATTTGCAAGGAGTGTAGATCTAAATGAGACGTAGAGTAACTTGGCGTTTCATCAGGAGCCAAACTGTTTTGGTCTTTGATACTATATTTTACAAGAATTGCAAGAAACTTAAAGCAGACGACGATGTTATGCAGACGACAATTGTTGAGCGCGGTGCGGACGATTCAATTGTGTGTAAAACATCTTTGCATTTAGATTCCTGTATAGAAAGGAAGTGGCGAGGTTATTTTGTATGCCCATCACGTTTTACTGTATCTACTTGCTACAAACGGGTATTCCCTTATCCAAAAAGGCGCCTTCAACGCCTTTTTAAACTGAGTAGACCCAGATCAGACTGCTTCTATATGAGCCGTATGATCAGGATCTGCTCTGTTTGCCTATTGACTAATGTAGATTATGCTATGATCAACTTTCCTGCGTTCAAATGTCATTTAGAAACAGCAATCTGATTAATATCCATGATGGCATTACAGTAAAACAACGCTAATGCAACAACCTAAAAGAGGTATAAGTCTGGGTGCTAGATGCAGGTGGTAGCTTAATACACGACAAAAGTAATACAGAAAGCTCCTAGAGGAGATTTCTGCATTACTTTTGTCCTGCATTAAGCAACCACCCGTGTTTATTCATTAAGTGGTCGCATTAGAATGATTTTAGTGTATTTCTTAAATGAACATACATGGAATACAAGATTAATTTGTTTTCCAATCTCATCATCACATACTTTAGTAGAAACACGCACAGTATAACATGTCCTAAGCGGCCATGCATTCATTGAACATAGTAGTCTTAAAAAGCACGCTGCTTCATACAGGAGCTTTCTGCATTATATATATATATGTGACCTGCATAAAGCTACCTCCTGCCTTACAGACCCATAATTAGACGTCTTGATGATGGCCATTTAAGACAGGTTCTACTGTACACTTAAGACAGGCTATACTGTACACTTAAGACATGTTCTACTGTACACTTAAGACATGTTCTACTGTACACTTAAGACAGGCTATACTGTACACTTAAGACAGGTTCTACTGTACACTTAAGACAGGCTATACTGTACACTTAAGACATGTTCTACTGTACACTTAAGACAGGCTATACTGTTCACTTAAGACAGGTTCTACTGTACACTTAAGACAGATTATACTGTACACTTAAGACATGTTCTACTGTACACTACTGTACACTTAAGACAGATTATACTGTACACTTAAGACAGGTTCTACTGTACACTTAAGACAGGTTCTACTGTACACTTAAGACAGGTTCTACTGTACACTTAAGACTGGTTCTACTGTACACTTAAGACAGGCTATACTGTACACTTAAGACAGGTTCTACTGTACACTTAAGACTGGTTCTACTGTACACTTAAGACAGGTTCTACTGTACACTTAAGACAGGTTCTACTGTACACTTAAGACAGGTTCTACTATACACTTAAGACAGGTTCTACTGTACACTTAAGACAGGCTATACTGTACACTTAAGACAGGTTCTACTGTACACTACTGTACACTTAAGACAGGTTCTACTGTACACTACTGTACACTTAAGACAGGTTCTACTGTACACTACCGTACACTTAAGACAGGTTATAATGTACATTTAAGACAGGTTCTACTGTACACTTAAGACAGGTTCTACTGTACACTACTGTACACTTAAGACAGGTTCTACTGTATACTTAAGACTGGTTCTACTGTACACTTAAGACTGGTTCTACTGTACACTTAACCCTTCGCTTGCTATTCACGTCAATATACCTACCTGTAAATAGTGAAGACCCAGATGAGGCAGCTCCTGCAGGAGCTGTCTCATCAGGGTCTGCACTATTTACAAGTTGATTGTGCAACCAGTGCACTCCACAGCAGTGATTGCACAGCGAAATACTTGTACACAGTAAAGATATATGTAATTATACAACAGGGCATGGGTAAAGAAGGAGAAATGTATTTTAAAATTCAGCAAGCGAAGGGTTAAGACTGGTTCTACTGTACACTTAAGACAGGTTCTACTGTACACTTAAGACAGGTTCTACTGTACACTTAAGACTGGTTCTACTGTACACTTAAGACAGGTTCTACTGTACACTTAAGACAGGCTCTACTGTACACTTAAGACAGGTTCTACTGTACACTTAAGACTGGTTCTACTGTACACTTAAGACAGGCTCTACTGTACACTTAAGACAGGCTATACTGTACACTTAAGACAGGCTATACTGTACACTTAAGACAGGTTCTACTGTACACTTAAGACTGGTTCAACTGTACACTTAAGACAGGTTCTACTGCACACTTAAGACAGGTTCTACTGTACACTTAAGACAGGTTCTACTGTACACTTAAGACAGGCTATACTGTACACTTCAAACCCTGTTGTCTATTTCAATGATTACTAAGAGTACATTTGTTTGTCTTTTTTTAACATCAACGTGTCCATTTATCGAATAAACATACCAGGAGTTATTCCAAAATAGGGAATTAATATAATACATAAATACTTGAACTGCTCTGATCTAATAGTTCGACCACTAAGGGCCTTTTTCAAAGATTATCATGATAATCTTTGAAAAAGGCCCTTAGTGGTCGAAATATTAGATCAGAGCATACCAGGAGTGTTTATAAGAATGTTGCCACAGTATAACCTGTCTTAACCCGTCATCAAAAAGTGGTCTAAGTATGAGTCTGTAAGTCTGGTGGTAGCTTAATGCAGGTCAAAGGCAATGCAGAAAGCTCCTGTAAGAGCTTTCTGCATTACGTTTGCCCTGCATTAAGCAACTACCTTCTTTGTTAAGACTCCTATGTTCAATGAATATATGGCCGCTTTGGACAGGTTTTGCTGTAATTCAGAATGAAGGAGTTCAGAACGACCATTAAGTGGGTTTCTTTATTACTTTCACCCTGCATTAAAGCTGCCACCTACCTTAGAGACTGATACATGTAATAAAATGTCCTTTTGAAAGGTTTTAGAGTCCAATCTGGCCTCTATTGTTATTATATGTTCGGTGATTGAGTGCAAAGCTATGGTAATTATAATCTGTGCAGTGAACTTCCGATGACCTTGCAGACCGTTTAGATCCAGATGAGACGTCAAGTAACTCGGTATTTCATCAGGATATCCAAACTGGTACTGTGCCATTAAAATTGAAAGAAAGTGTTGCCTTGATACTTTTAGAAAAACATTTATTTAAATTGCTTACAATAGTTGAATAATGTAGTTACTGTAATTTTCCACTCAACACTCAATCCTCGATATCTGGAACAGCATTATAGGCTATGCCGTATAAAATGACAAAACTAGAGCATTATAGGCTATGCCGTATAAAATGACAAAACTAGAGCATTATAGGCTATGCCGTATAAAATGACAAAACTAGAGCATTCGTATAACAGTTAAATTAGTACCCACCCTTAAGATTTTTGCCAGTTGTTTTAAATCCTACTAGCAGAGTGTCAGACAGTCTAGATCCCGATGAGACGCCGTGTATCTCGGCGTATGAACTGGACCTTAGAAACTGTTTGCTACGTACCCTGACCTCACCATATAGACTTACAGCAGTTGTACACTGTTATTTTTGTCTCTGGCTGTATGCGTTGAAAATCTGATCACTAGTACTTCTGAAGTTGTTTCATCGTCCACGTATTTTTCAACATTCGTTTGAACTATTCTTGATGACCACAGGGGTCTGGACCGCTTCATGGGGGTCTATATGTACTATATAATAACAAGGGTTCCAACTAGCAGAACGGATATACGTGTACCACGAGTACAAATATGACTGTAACTCTTACAATTTAAATGATAATTTCGTAATTCTTTCGACTATTGAAAGCCAATATATTTTTCTATCAAATAAATTTAATCTTATAACGGTAACTTATGAACAAGTATCAATCCAACAATGATTTTCTCAAAATTTCACGTGTTTTTAGGGTCATTGACAAACGTTCGTTCACTCCGGTTTCACTATATCACAGCAATAACCTGGCAATTTGCAGTTCAAAACATGGCGTGAGTCAATAAAACGAATCAATTCTAACACTCATCTCCAATTATTTAGTCCCCAGCATCAAAAAAATGATGTAAAACTGGCGAGTTTTGTCAGTTTGCTTCAAATCGTCGAGGAAGGAGCCATTGTACGTGACGTCACGGATTTTCCAACTTTTCCTTCGCTAATCCAATGAAATGGCTCCATTCAAATTTGTTGCAAAATGGCAGCATCCGAAATAGAAACATAACGACAGACGAAAATGCCGCTGTTGCTAGTTGCTTATTTATTAAGAGGACAAAACAAATGGAGATTTGTGATATAATTGGGTTGTTTTATTGAACCACGTCATCTTTTGAACTGAAAATCGCCAGGTTATGGCTGTGATATAGTGAAATCGGGGTGAACGAACGTTTGTCAATGACCCAGAAAACACGTGAAATTTTGAGAAAATCGTTGTTGGATTGATAATTGCGCGTGAGTTACCGTGAGAAGATTATATTTATTTGATAGTAAACTATATTGGCTTTCAATAACCAAAAGAATTACAAAATTATCATTGAAATTGCAAGAGTTACATTCATATTTGTACTTGTGGTACACGGATGTCCGTTCTGCTAGTTGGAACCCTTGTTATTATATAGTACATATATAGACCCCCAATGAAGCGGTCTAGACCCCTGTGTTGATGACTAGTGATAAGAGAAAATGCCATCATGCATATTACTTTCTATAATGAGCACAGGGAATTTGGGACATGGCATAAAATGTAGAATCACATCTGTAATATTCCATTAGGGAACAGAGCAGCTCCTGCAGGGGCCGTCTGCATGTGTTGCATATAAAATATGTCCAGTCAGAATCTGATTTATCGTCAAAGTGTTTGTTCTGTAGAAAGACTATATAGTTTACCCATAGAGCTGACTAAGATTTGAGTTGTATATTGACTCCAATTCACTGAGGATGTCTGCTATTAATTTACTTGCAGATATATGTATAGTAGAACCCCTCTGAAGCGACCAATCAATAAAAAGCTTAGTTATCTTTAAATACAGGTGGCTGCTTAATACAGGGTGGAAGTATTTCAGAAATAATCTCCTATATGAGCTTAATGCACAACTTTCGCCCTGCATTAAGCTACCACCTGCTTCTAGGACCCCAAAGTAACCCCTCTATTTGGTGATGGCATAAGAGTGTTTTTAATGTACAGTAAAACCCTCTAAACCGGACGTTAATGCAGGGTGAAAGTCGTATAGAAAGCTCAGAGAGGAGCTTTCTGCACGACTTTCATCCTGCATTAAACAGCCACCTGTCTAAACGTATCTAAATTATTCTCTACTAGAATTCCGATTTAGAGGGGTTTTACTGCATGTTAAAGCACACACATGACTCTTAAAGTGTCAGTGTCATACAAAGGCTGACTCTTTTGTAAGAAGGGTTTCCTTTCCTATTCCTCACAGCCATTCATTAGGAGTAGTTATATACTTCAACTGCGGGAAAAGGGTTAATAGACATTTGTAAACAATGGAGACCCAGCTCCTGATGGAAGAATCATGTGATCAGGGTCTTCATTGTTTGTCATCTGAAATCCTCGAGAAATTCTCAGTTTCATACTGTATTGACTCTACGTTTGAACACGTATTAACTATTCTAATTTGCAAATTCAGCAATAAAAAGATTAAAATGAAATATAAGTGCAGTGTTGGGCCCGAAGTGATAGCTTTATCACCGCAGTGAATGTATCAGCCTGTCAGCACAAGAACAATATAGACATGCGACAACTTATCAACACTATGTATAAACTGTCATCTCCAAATTAGTCGTTTTTCTCAAATTTCAAGATAAGTTTTCCACCATTTCAAATGATTAACCAGTTTCAGAGTATGAAACAGTTTGGATTCTGATGAGACGCAGAGTTGCTCGGAGTCTCATCAGGATCCAAACTGTTTGCAAAGGTAACCGCTGATTCGTACAGAGATAGTGAAGTCTTAAACAGTACAACCAACCTATACGATTACAGCACGTGAAGTACAATAGAATAAATGCCTGTTTATAGCGGCCGTATACTGTATTTATTATGGAGGTCGACAAAAGCAGGTGGCTTTCGTCCTGCATAAAGCTATCACCTGTCTTAAAAATCCAGAAATAGATTTAATTTTAATGGTTGCTGTAGACAAGTTTTACTGTACGTTGAACTGAAGTTAAGTGCATAAACCCTTTCATGTGATGTTTCTTCTTTAATATCATCATAGTGGTCGTCACCACCAACATTATCGTCACCATGAGCATCATCAACATCATCATAACCATCACTATCATACATGTAACCATAAGTCGTCATCGTCACTGCCATTATAATCATCATCACCAAAACCATATAGTCATGATCCCCATAATAACCATCAACGTCATCAACATTATTCTTCCTCTATAAGTAAGGACATTTTACGTCTCCTCAAAGTTAAATCTCGTGCAATATTGACTACAGTAGAACCTCTCTTAAGCGGCCGTCAAAAAAAGCTCAAATTATGAGTCTGTAAAGAAGATGATAGCTTAATGCAGGTCAAAAGTGATGCGGAAAGATCTTATAGGAGCTTTGTGTATTACTTTTGCGCTGCATTGAGCATGCACATGCTTTTTAAGATTCCTTTAGTTGTTAAATGAATGAATGGAAGCTTAAGCCAGGTTCTAATGTAGTTCCTATTATATCAAGCCAGGTTCTAATGTAGTTCCTATTATATCAAGCCAGGTTCTAATGTAGTTCCTATTATATCAAGCCAGGTTCTAATGTAGTTCCTATTATATCAAGCCAGGTTCTAATGTAGTTCCTATTACATCAAGCCAGGTTCTAATGTAGTTCCTGTTACATCAAGCCAGGTTCTAATGTAGTTCCTATTACATCAAGCCAGGTTCTAATGTAGTTCCTATTACATCAAGCCATGTTCTAATGTAGTTCCTATTATATCAAGCCAGGTTCTAATGTAGTTCCTATTACATCAAGCCATGTTCTAATGTAGTTCCTATTACATCAAGCCAGGTTCTAATGTAGTTCCTATTACATCAAGCCAGGTTCTAATGTAGTTCCTGTTACATCAAGCCATGTTCTAATGTAGTTCCTATTACATCAAGGTTTTAATAAACTACTGACAGAGTGTCAACTAGATTGGATCATGCAGAGAGGCCGAGCTATAGGGCGTCTAATCTGGGTCCAGCTGTTCGCAAATATTTATCAGGTCACGGATAAGGAAGAAGGGTTATGCAGTAACCCCCCCCCTAACCGGATGTTAAATTAAGTATAATATCGGTCTTGGAGACAGGTGGAAGCTTAATGCAAGGAGCTTTCTGCATGACTTTCACCCCGCATTAAGCAACCGTCTGCCTAAAAGTATCTATATTCTTCTTTACTAGAATTCCGGTTTAGAGTGGTTTTACTGTAAACACTGTTTCTATGATTAGCATCACAGTTCTTTGTTCATTGTTGCGATCAACAAATTACTTTATGTTTTCATCATCTTCATGGAGCATCAGTATATTGTTCGTAACTTAATATGTGCATACAATATGAATTAATTACTTATTCAGTGCATGACTCCCCCTTTGCACGTGTGTGGTTTAGACCTCTCAGTCATAATATCAATAATGTGCCACTTTAACCAGTTGAGTGCCAGCATTGTTGTCTGAGGTACACATTTCAGTGCCAGCATTGTTGTCTCAGGTACACATTTCAGTGCCAGCATTGTTGTCTCAGGTACACATTTCAGTGCCAGCATTGTTGTCTGAGGTACACATTTCAGTGCCAGCATTGTTGTCTCAGGTACACATTTCAGTGCCAGCATTGTTGTCTCAGGTACACATTTCAGTGCCAGCATTGTTGTCTGAGGTACACATTTCAGTGCCAGCATTGTTGTCTCATGTACACATTTCAGTGCCAGCATTGTTGTCTCAGGTACACATTTCAGTGCCAGCATTGTTGTCTCAGGTACACATTTCAGTGCCAGCATTGTTGTCTGAGGTACACATTTCAGTGCCAACATTGTTGTCTGAGGTACACATTTCAGTGCCAGCATTGTTGTCTCAGGTACACATTTCAGTGCCAGCATTGTTGTCTCAGGTACACATTTCAGTGCCAGCATTGTTGTCTCAGGTACACATTTCAGTGCCAGCATTGTTGTCTGAGGTACACATTTCAGTGCCAGCATTGTTGTCTGAGGTACACATTTCAGTGCCAGCATTGTTGTCTGAGGTACACATTTCAGTGCCAGCATTGTTGTCTCAGGTACACATTTCAGTGCCAGCATTGTTGTCTCAGGTACACATTTCAGTGCCAGCATTGTTGTCTGAGGTACACATTTCAGTGCCAGCATTGTTGTCTCAGGTACACATTTCAGTGCCAGCATTGTTGTCTCAGGTACACATTTCAGTGCCAGCATTGTTGTCTCAGGTACACATTTCAGTGCCAGCATTGTTGTCTCAGGTACACATTTCAGTGCCAGCATTGTTGTCTCAGGTACACATTTCAGTGCCAGCATTGTTGTCTCAGGTACACATTTCAGTGCCAGCATTGTTGTCTCAGGTACACATTTCAGTGCCAGCATTGTTGTCTCAGGTACACATTTTCGTCTGTTTCAAATTTTAGAGTGGATGTTTCTCCAATATTTCTTTATAAAAAGATAAACAGGGTGTGAAACAGTTTGGATCCTGACGAGACGCCGAGTTACATACGATATCACAGACCCACTTAAGGATTAACAATCCAATTTCGCTGATTTTAAGTCCAAATGGGCTAGGCCCTTTCAATGAAACTAAAACCTTTCGTCATGCAGATTGGATTCTGACCAACTGTCAGTCACTGCCAATCATCATAACACAGTGGGCAATCATTGACCTGGAAAAACTACACGTGAAAGCTATAAGATTACATTTTCAAACAGTTTGGCTCCAGTTGAGACGAGGATATCGTCGCCTCATTAACTCTTATTGGTTTACCCTCTAGTCGTTATCTAGTAAGAAGTAGTGGGGGAATCAAAGTTTGCAAATTAAACACACATTATTTTTGTCAAAGAAAACTATTTAGCGGTCGGAGATTTAAACCCTTTTCTTTTTTCACTTTTTTGTATACAGTAGAACCTGTTTACGCGGACATCTAAAAGAGGTTTAATTATGGGTATATAAGGCATGTGGTAGCTTAATGCAGATAAAATTTGATACAGAAAGCTCCTTTGGTTACTTTCTCTATCAATTTTACCCTATATTAAGCAACCGCCTGTTTTAAGACTCCTATGTTCAATAAATAAATGGCCGCTTAAGATATGTTCTTCTGTTTGACAATGGGTGTCGGGCCAACTAATCTGTGGCTTGGTTTACATACTACAATGTATTCAATAGTCCGAATTAGTTACAATCTGTTTTTAATACCCGGGGCTTATTCCGTCAGTCAAATCCGATATAACCATCAAAGTTTTCTTTTGTTGACCCTTTCAATACTATTGGCCATTTTCTTATAACATTTGTAAAGCAGTTTGGATCCAAATGAGATGCCGAGTAACTCGGCGTCTCATTAGGAATCAAACTGTTTGAAATCCAGACACTGTTTTCTGAAAAGAAATAGAAGAAAAATGTACTTTTAGAATGGTAGCAGACGACAATTCTTACAGACGAAATGTATATAGTGTTCAAAGCATGTTGCCGTTAAAATGTACACTTTGTACTCAACTATAACAGCATGTGTTTGAACGGCTAGTGTGAAGAATGCCGGGTTGATCAACACAGGGGTCCATAAAAGCGGGCGGATGCTAAATGCAGGACAAACGTAATGCAGACAACTCCAAAGCTTTCTGCGTCACTTCCGTCATTCATTAACCCTTTCCCTCGTATTTATAAACGCATTGTCATGCATTTGCAAACAGAGTAGACCCCGACCAGGTGCTGTATAGGAGCCGTCTGCCCAGGGTCTGCTCTGTTTGCTGTATAGGAGCCGTCTGATCAGGGTCTGCTCTGTTTGCTTATGGAAAGTTATAGGTCTGATTATGCAGTGTCCACAGCAGTGATTTTTCCCCGTTTTCCGGTTTATCAATTCTGTGCATGAATATTCATCAAGTGAAGAACTTTTGAATAGGGTTAAGCAATCGCGTGTAATAAACAAAAACTGCTTTGTAGGTGGCGTTGGTCTAGTGGTAACGCGCTTGACTATCAGTCCGGAGGTCCGGGGTTCAAATCCCGGTCCCACCCGGAAATTTCAGAGACGCTTTTCCGTGTCTCCCACCCGCACATACTCTCCACCCAGGGGTTAAAATGGGTACCTGTGAGGGTCACTCGCCGGTACTGCGGCTGCATGACTGCGCCATATGTTAGCAGTGCTCAATATTGTAGGCCAATGACTCAGTGACCAGGGGAGTAAATGTACAGTCGGCTGAGCGGTCGTTCGGACTGAAAGTAGACTATAACTAGGTACTTTACTTTACTTCTGTTTAATGATTGCTTAAAGTATGTTTTACTGTATTTAAAAGGAACTAGACAAGTTAACGTCGCGAAGACCACATTAAGTCAAATATTATTTTATTTGATCTACTATAAAAATGATGCCTGCTAATTCTGATATTCTAGTACTATGTTAACTAAATGTTGATTCGTGAAAACTATAAAGAAACAATTGGCATGGGGTCAAACAACTTCGACCGCGATGAGATGCCGAGTAACTCGGCATACATCTGGATGCAGGCTGTTTGCAAATACCAACAAGCGAAGAGTAAGCATGCAGCGTGTGAGTCGTGATCCTAATACAGTCTTCTGATGATAGAATATGTTATACACTTGCACGGGAAACAAAGCCTATTTGCAATGTATGACGTTTTCATGCATTAATATGAAGTTTGAGAACTTGATGAAATCAGGACCTTGTCATGTCTGTATGTGCGTCTGCAGGATTTATTCGACCACTCTATGAATAAATCCGCCATTCTTCTATCCTTTATCAGATGAATATTCATATAAGAAAAATGACATCGTGAATATTTATTAGCTACGTTTCTATAATGGTATATGGACAAGAGAAATTTCGGCATTGTCACAAGCCGTATAATCAGATGTATGTAATTCCCCAAGCAAACAGCAGCCATCTGATCTGGGTATACTCTGTTTGCAAATGCATGAACACACGTTTCTAAACGCATGTGACTGCATTATGCAGAACAAAGACAACGCAGAAAACACCCGTGGGAGCTTTCTGCATAGCTTTCGTCCTGCATTAAGCTTCCATCTGTCTTGAGGACTAATACTTTGACATCATTTGAGCGTTAGTATTAGTGATTTTTTCCCAGCCAAATGTTATAACACGCAGAAAACATCGACCATAGCTTTCTGTATATCGTTATCTCTATGACTCAATAATTCTATTATTTTGTATCTTAATCAATTAGTCACCATGTTTTGTTAAGTACGCACTTTCCATCATATCCAAGTGGCTGCGGTTTCGTCAGATAAATATATTCTGCTATCATGTATGAATCACTTTACCATGCTTCTGCATTAACCAGAATATCGCTAATCGAGACCTGACTCGCGTTTGCAAACAGCTTGGATCCAGATTAGACACCGAGTAACTCGGTGTCACATCTGGACCCAAGCTGTTTGACATCTGATAGATAGGTTATCAAATAATTGATAAAATTGTAAATAGCCAAAGTTGCACTACATCTAAACTCACAAGTTTAAGGGGTAACAGTATCATTTAGGCACATGCGGTACCTTGCAATTCCTTAACGAGCATGGATGACCATGGTACAATGTATAGTTCAGTGTCTAGGTTATATCTGGTTAACTGATGCTATCTGTTAAGTGTTCAAGAAAAGCTGAAATAGCAGTGCCAGCCGAAACATTTAAAGCTGACGACATTTTGAAGGAAAGACAGCACTTCATTGTCTGCTTCAAAAGCAAACGTCGTGAACTCCCAGCGTAACCATTGCGTCTGATCATCGACGCGAATCTTAACTCACCCCTTGCCCTGCTGTGAAATATATTGTCTGCTTAAATTTGAATCTAGTGAAATTGTGACGTCCTATTCAAACAAGTTCTTAAGAAACTATCGAGAGAGTGTCAGACAGCTTAGATCCAGATGAGGCACCGAGTTACTCGTTGTCTGATCTAGATCCGAGTTTTTTTTGGAAAATGAAGTGAGGTCAGGTTGGTGAGATAAGGGGTTAAATCATTCATAAAAGCAGGCCCTGGTTTTCACAGGTAGATCCTTTGGGCAACCGCTAAAGACAATTGCTAAAAAATGTCGTTTACTGGGCTTTTGAAACTTGCTATAATTCTACAAACAAGGAGAATTAATCTATGAGGACAGTTAGGTCGAAGTGTCACATAGTTTCAACTCGATTATTTTTGACTGATCTAAATCATAACTTGCTATTGAAAGCCTTGCCGTTTGTCTCCAGTTGTGCTGAGGTTTAAGTTAAACCTAGTGTGACAGTTGTAGTATACTAGTGGCTGGTGATTCATACGTCGACCTGACAGGCATTGCTAGTACCGTAGTGTTGAAAGTACTAAATCGATAGCTGATTAAGACGGACACTTGGATGTTACAGTACATAGACCTGCGGGATAATACAATGTGCTCGTGATTTATACAGCAACAGTAAGTTCGAATAATTAATATATAATGGTGCAATCATTCCAGAGTAGCTACTTAGTAAATAAAGTTATAATCATTGCTTAATGAAAGTAACGCAAACTGTTCCTTTGGGGATTTTCTTTATTGCTTTCCTCCTGCTTTAAGCTACAACATTTCATGAAGACCAACAATTACCGCGTTTTGAGTGAGCGTTATAAGAGAGGTTTAATAATAGGTTTAAACATATTTTATTTCTGTAATTTACAACATGCATACATATACATAGTTCTAAGAAGGATTGGAATGAAAGTTGGCAGCTTATCAAGTTCCTCTCCTTATTAAATTCCTCTAATTATTTAAAGGTTTAATACATGTCAAACAGTAATCTCCGTTATGTTTTGACACAATTTAGATTGATCTGTTTATGGTGTTAAATTGGTACTCTAAAACCTCGCTACTCAGCACTTTTAATACAGAATAAATTAAAACATTTTAGACAAGTCAGCTAAATGCAGGATGAAAGGCATGCAGAGAGCTCCTAGAGGACCTTTCTGCAAGACGTTCACGCTGCATTAAGCTGCCATCAGTCTTAAAGCCTGATACTGATACGTGAAAAGGCAATTATATGAAGGAAAGGGTTAAAGACATTGTGTTTATTCATAATGTGTTGTCTTTACGAATGTTTTGTTGTACTATTGTTTCGTCTTGGATACTTTATTATCTTTGTTCTTCAACATGCCTGTATTTAAAATTGTGTATATTTATTTATTCAGTAATGACTTGTCTTGTGCAAGGTGTGGGCAATGCCAGGTGTGGCAATTGTCTGCTTACCGTACGTATGGCATGGATATTCTTCTAACAATTCAACCTCTCAACCACTACCTATTATTACCAGTTTTAAGACAGTTGATAGTTTAATGCATGCCAACAACTATGCAGAAAGCTGCCATAGGAGCTTTCTGCATTAGTTTCGCCCTGCATCCAGCAACCACCAGTTGTTATAGACTTTGATATTCGTTCATTAAGTGATCATTATAGAGAGTACTTTCTGCATATGGGACAATAGAGTAAGTGACGAACAAGCATATGGGATACTAGAGTAAGTAACGAACAAGCATATGGGACACTAGAGTAAGTGACGGACAAGCAGTTTTAGCAGACACTTAGCAGGCTCATGTTTTAAGCGCGCATTGTCCGGTACTTGCAGCTTGCGGCTTGGATCCGGATGAGACGCCGAGTAACTCGGCGTCTCATCAGGGTCCAAGCTTTTTGACACTCGGTCAACATCTTCTCAAAAGGTTGATCGAATCGGAAGTCAGTGAAAAGTTCAGCAACTCAGAGATTTATAAGAGCAGACATTATTTATTTTCAACATGAGAAGGGTTGATAGCTTCATTATATGACGGGCGACAATGAGATTTTGTTCCTTATAATCAGACCTAGGTGAAACGAGTACATGTCAGAAAGATAAAGACAAACTGCTTTTGACTAACTTGGAAACTATCCAGGTACGGGATTACTTCTCATTATAGAAATTCAAAGGTTAACACTCTCGGTGCAGAGTCGTTACAACTCATGCAAACAGTTGAGATCCAAATGAAATACCGAGTCATCTCGATGTCTAATGAGAGCGTAACTACTTTGACAATCAAATTATATATTGTATAATGAAATGTAGATAGTTTGATAAACATGAAGCAGTGGACGCTCTAACGGAGGACAAGTTGATTATTTCATTAAAGGCCGACTCCCTTATCCAGCTGATCACACACTGACTGTGGTTTCGCTGGGTCCTCATCAAGAACAGACACGTATTACTCATCACTTGATTCTGTACACTCGTACTTTTTTCACTCGTACTTTTTTCGCTAATTTACAAATAAAAATGTGTAGAATTTAAATTCAAATTTAAAGCAATAGAGCTCGTTCACTTAGGACTATTCTAAATATTAAAGAGGAGGTCCCTACAATGATCGCATATTTTCAATAATATCATAAAACTTGGTATTTGTTATGCTCTATCATTATTATGAAGGTTCCCAATTTGAACTTATATCGAAAAATGTCCATGTGATACAAATAAACCGATTTCATCAATAACTGATAATTTTTGTTCTACAACACAATATTATCGACCTTTTCCGTAAATTCTTCCGCGTTTTGCCGATGATCACCCGGTCTCTCCATTGTTTACGTAATAGCTTTCTCGGAAGTGGTCGGAGAATCGCGAATAGGGCGAACAGTTACGAAACTAAAACTCAACCCGAATAAAACTGAAACATCGGGGAGTAAAACCGGGATCAGCGATATCAAACATATGGATGTTTTGTCATTATAAACGGTAATTGGATGGGGCTTTTTGTGATATACTACTTTTCAGCATATAAACAAATGAGTTTTTGTATATTTTAAGTGTTTATGAAACGCGTCAAATGTAGGGACATCCCCTTTAAGGCTAAAACGTCTATTGTGTGTTTATCTCAGCTGTGATTGACGGTATAAATCCGGATATTAGTGAGGGTTTTATGTACAATGTATATGTAACTGGTCACTTTATCGGGCAGGTGAAATTTCTACGTTGCCTTGCTCTCCAGCACCTCCGTTAACTCTTATCCCGCTATAGAACTAATGTCTGCTCAAATTGGATTCTCGTGCAAGTTTGACTACTTCCGATTCGAACAAACTATGCGAAAATATTGACCGAGTGTCAAACAGCTTGGATTCCGATGAGACGCCGAGTTAATCGGCGTCTCATCTGGATCCAAGCTGTTTGAAAATTCTGGTCAGGTCCCGGTTAGCTTGATTAGGATTAATCATGCATTTAAAACCCTGAATGATTTTATACAATCTGTCAATAGATCCATTGATTTAGTGGTAAGGGTTTCACCAGCGTTGACAGTTTCGTCGAGTTCTCATTTCAGCTTTGAACACATGCAATTAGTAATGAATGCTTTCATGGAAAATAAAATGATACTAGAGGGAGATTATGGAACTGAATAATACAAGTAAGGTTAAAATGTCTAGTGAAGTGTGACGGTATTTAGATGATATTGATGCGTGTTGGCAATCTGAATTGTATAAAACTCTGGCGTCCTCATTATAACGTCATTACTAATGGCATTTGTAATGAAATTTTAGATATACATGTTTATGGCTGCGACATGTGTCTGTATTTTGAAATACAGTGAAATCCCTTTAATTTTGGGTTTTAAAAGCAGGTGGTAGCTTAATGCAGGATGAAAGTTATGCTTGAAGCTCCTAAAGGAGCTTTTTGCACTCCTTTCATCATATTTCAAGCAACCACATGCATTGACAGACATCTTTGTTTATTCGTAATGTGGCAATTTTACACGGGGTTTACTGTATAGATATATCAACTCGTCAGTTAACTAATGTTTGATGATTTTATTGCCATGGCAACAGCTTTCCACAAAAATAAATTCAGTTGCAAGGTATATATCACTAACAGGTTCCGCCGAGCCAGCTTCTTGAACTGAGTATATCAGTGACATATTGTACTGACCCTGCAGTGTGCTTTCAGTCTGAAACCAGAACTTACTGAACATCAAAAGTTGAGAACTCGTTCTTCGCCAGTTTGATGATACCACCTAGAAACACATATAACTTACTGAATATCTATATATGTATGTTTCAGATTAACCAATATTCATCATTTGAATCCGCAGCTCAAAGGTCAAAGTCACACTTATGAGCTATGAATCTTAAGGGATCTGTAAAAGGCTTATAGTGATACACAGTAGAATCCTCTATAGTGACCACTAAATAAATACTAGTACTAGTCTGTAAAAGCAGGTGGTTGCAAAATGAAGGGAAGGACGAAAGCAATGCAAAAAGCTCACAAAGGAGCTTTTTGCATCGCTTTCATCTGCATTAAGCTAACGCCTGTTTTAATAACCCAGAATAGAACTTAATTTGGGCATTCGTAATCGAGAGGTTTTACTGTATATGAATAAAATGTCTATTTGACCGCAGGAGTATCTGACGTAATGAAGAGAAATATAGTCTAAAGGCAGATCTTCGGATGACAAATTTAAATGAAGGCCACAATACAATCTGAGTTTCTTATTCATTGCAAAGAGCTGGCATACACCATCGACCATTGTCACAAATGCTATACGCGATAGTGACTACGGTGAAGTTTAATATGACTGGAATCTACTTTCTATGGTTGATAGAGGGTTTGGTCGGCGTGAATTAAGAGTGCACCCTTGTGTGTACTTCGTAATACATATTCTGTAAAGTACTCACCTCAAATAGAATCAGATTTGTATGATTTATGTAAACAAAAGGAGCAGACACTGGCGTCTGACTTCTACAAGAGCCGTCTAGTCTGTGTCTTCTCTGTTTGCAAATGCATTTAAATACGTATGTATGGAGTAAAGGGTAACGTCGGGTGCCTGGTTTATAGTCTTTTGTAATATACGTTATGTACTTAACCCTTTTCGTCATAAATAGTTTTAGCAACAAAGGATGACATCACGAGTATTAATTAGATTAAGTTTTATCTCCCACTTTCAGAATATATTTACTACACAGCAGCAGGTGTTAAATGCTTGTGTTGCGGTCGTAAAAAGTCGCCCGTACTCGTTATATTTTCTGGTCATTCGGGATCATTAGTTTTGATGTTGTTAGTTTTGAAAATTGAATACTGCTTAAGCCGGTGCTATGGGACGTGAGTAGTGTTGCACTTTTAAATACTACTCGTTAACAGACTCAATAAAACCGAGTCTGCAATGTTTATGTCTTCGCATTGCTACTTTTGCTTTCGAAGGATCTCCCACTTTCAGACTATATTTATAATCGCAAATGAACGCTAAGCAGTAACTAGAATCAAGTCTATGTTATCTTATAAGCAAACAGAGCATACGCTGATCAGCCGGTTCCTTCATGAACCATCTGATCTGAGTCTAATCTGTTTGCAAATACGTTAAGAAGACACCTTTGTTGAAAAGCGTTAACTCGAAAGTGTATCATAACAGAATTACAGTAAACCCTCTCTATAACGGCCATTATATTACATCAAGTATTTTGTGTTAAAGGCATGTGACTGCTTAAAGTAAGGTGATCACCTTGCTTTAAGCAGCCACCTGTCCTAAATACCAACTAATTAACACCATTTAGTGGCCGTTATAGAGAGGTTTGACTGTAGTATTAATTTGTGCAAATACTTAAGCCACCGAGTAAATTGTTTCCAGTGCGTGTATCTCCCAGTGCGTGTGTGTATCTCCCAGTGCGTGTATCTCCCATGTTTTTATTTTCAATTGCAATGGGAAAACACCAATTTCTGTACCTCAGAATGGAAGACCTGGAGATTTTTGCAGATGACGTTGACTGAATGCTCTGTTTGAAATATTTTTACATGTAAACTTTTTGTTCCATGAAGTTCAACTTATCTACATCGCAGACAAGTTTCTATACCAATAGGTTCTTTGAGATAAGGAATGCAATGAATAATTAATTATATTAGTAAGGCTACAAAGTATAAAGTGCCATTAAGAAGACATGTTCATTCAGCCATAGAGGACAGGGCTCTGCGAACAAAGTGGTCTTTCTTTACATGCGAGGAGTTCGGAGACATGGAAGGTCATGCACTGAACCCATTTATTAATTGATATGTTTAACCAACCTTTAACACATAAACATTTCACGGTACAAAACGATATTACCTGCCTCGATCATTTAAAGGGGATGTCCCTATATTTGACGCGTTTCATAAACACTTAAAATATACAAAACTCATTTGTTTATATGCTGAAAAGTAGTATATCGCAAAAATCCCCATCCAATTACCGTTTATAATGACAAAACATCCATGTGTTTGATATCACGGATCCCAGTTTTACTACCCGAAGTTTCAGTTTTATTCGGGTTGGGTTTTAGTTTCGTAACTGTTCGCCCTATTCGCGATTCTCCGACCACTTCCGAGAAAGCTATTACGTAAACAATGGAGGGATCGGGTGATCATCGGCAAAACGCGGAAGAATTTAACGGAAAAGGCCGATAATATTGTGTTGTAGAACAAAAATTATCAGTATTGATGAAATCGGTTTATTTGTATCACAGGGGCATTTTTCGATATAAGTTCAAATTGGGAACCTTCATAATAATGATAGAGCATAACAAATATCAAGTTTTATGATATTATTGAAAATATGCGATCATTGTAGGGACTTCCTCTTTAAAGAAAGTTTTTAAATTTCTTTCATAAATACTGTCAGATACTGCCAGAGTGTACAACAGTATTTGTCCATATTAGACATCCAATTACCGCGTGTACAACAGTATTTGTCCATGTTAGACATCAAATTACCGCGTGTACAACAGTATTGGTCCATATTAGACATCAAATTACCGCGTGTACAACAGTATTGGTCCATATTAGACATCCAATTACCGCGTGTACAACAGTATTGGTCCATATTAGACATCCAATTACCGCGTGTACAACAGTATTGATCCATGTTAGACGTCCAATTACCGCGTATACAACAGTATTGGTCCATATTAGACATCCAATTACCGCGTGTACAACAGTATTGGTCCATATTAGACATCCAATTACCGCGTGTACAACAGTATTGGTCCATATTAGACACCCAATTACCGCGTGTACAACAGTATTGGTCCATATTAGACATCAGATTACCGCGTTTCTCATCTGGATCCTAGCTGTTTGTAAACGTTTATCACGAGTTCTCTACAACTGGTAGACATCAAAGGCTCCTATAAGTATTATTAGCCCTTTACCCCATGAATATTCATGAGTTTTTAATAGCATATGAACAAAGGAATGTTTTGCCATGAAAACTGTAGAATCATATCTATTCTATTGCACCAACAAACCGAGAAGATCCTGATCAGCCAACTCCTACAGGAGATGTTTGATCTGGATCTACTCTCTTTGCAAAGACGTTAATCGATGAAGTAAACTGCAAAAGTATGTTATCCATATTGGTCTATGGTGACCTATAGTGGTCTATATTGTTACATGTACATGTATATCAGTCTGTGGTGTTCTGCAGTGGTCTATACTGTTACATGTATATTGGTATGTGGTGATCTATAATGGTCTATACTGTTACATGTATATTGGTCTGTGGTGATCTGGAGTGGTCTATACTGTTACATGTATATTGGTCTGTGGTGATCTATAGTGGTCTATACTGTTACATGTATATTGGTCTGTGGTGATCTATAGTGGTCTATACTGTTATATGTATATTGGTCTGTGGTGATCTATAGTGGTCTATACTGTAACATGTATACATGTATTGGTCTGTGGTGATCTATAGTGGTCTATACTGTTACTTGAATAAACAAACGCGTGGAAAAACAATCCCATCGTTGTACAATGGAAAAATAGTCAAACAGGGAGAGCCACACACGAAATGACACCGCACCAAACACCATCAAACAAGAAACGATAAAGCCACAAGACAAAACATAACAGGACGCATATCAAGACGAAAACATTAAACATTAAGCATATTAAACAACAAAATTGACCATAGGCTGAAAGCAGGAGTACCGCCTTGGAACGGCCAGTAACCAAAATAAGCTACTGGGGGACTTAAACCTGGTTTACGGGTACCCAACCTCGTCCTTATCCCACTTTCACCAAAGTCAAAATGTAAATAAAATTCCCCCTCCAGACAACTCCACAACATGCATAACGAAATCATGGAAGTAGACACTTACGCCACATACAATAATGACTATCCCTTCACTTTATGAATATGCATGAAAAATTATTATTGTATGAATATTGATTAGCTTAGGTTTTGACAATAGCATATTACCATTGCAGAAGCTGTAGAATTATGTTTATATATCTAAACAAAGCAGACAGGACAGACCCTACAGGACGAGTCTACTCTATTTGCAAATTGGCATATATGTACGTTTAGCAAGTTTACATTAGATTACATGTATATGTAGCACGTGTTACATTGCTGATATGATGTGGTATCTTTATTACCATTACAGTGACATGCAATCATTTTAGATCTTTCGCTGCCACGTATGTATTGTCGTCTGCAAACTTTTCATTCTGCTTCAATTTTCTTTTATCAATTTCCCGCCCTTTTGTTTAAAATAGTAACCACATTGTCAGACGGTTTGGATCCTTATGAAATACCAAGTCACTCGGGGTGCCATCTAGATCCAAACTGTCAGACGGTCTGGATCCTTATGAAATACCAAGTCACTCGGGGTGCCATCTAGATCCAAACTGTCAGACGGTCTGGATCCTTATGAAATACCAAGTCACTCGGGGTGCCATCTAGATCCAAACTGTCAGACGGTCTGGATCCTTATGAAATACCAAGTCACTCGGGGTGCCATCTAGATCCAAACTGTCAGACGGTCTGGATCCTTATGAAATACCAAGTCACTCGGGGTGCCATCTAGATCCAAACTGTCAGACGGTTTGGATCCTTATGAAATACCAAGTCACTCGGGGTGCCATCTAGATCCAAACTGTCAGACGGTCTGGATCCTTATGAAATACCAAGTCACTCGGGGTGCCATCTAGATCCAAACTGTCAGACGGTCTGGATCCTTATGAAATACCAAGTCACTCGGGGTGCCATCTAGATCCAAACTGTCAGACGGTTTGGATCCTTATGAAATACCAAGTCACTCGGGGTGCCATCTAGATCCAAACTGTCAGACGGTCTGGATCTTTATGAAATACCAAGTCACTCGGGGTGCCATCTAGATCCAAACTGTTTACATACATGATTACAGATTTGTGCATGGCAGCTAAAGAATTAATGTCGGCACATTGATTTACATATTGATCGTCATTACAGCTTCATTGCGCCCATCATACTGTGACTAACAACCTACAAAGTACGCAAGAAAACAAAATGACACATTGTTTCCGATATTTCTTCAAGAATTAACTAATGAAGTAACTGGTACCCATAGAAAACAATGTTTACTGAACATGCAAGTGGTGGAAAAAATCCGTATACCAAGTTCTTAACATTAAAGAGCCGCGCAAATCTAATCATCAACAAAGACGTGACACAAACTCCATCTGTAGTTGGATTGCATGCATAACAAAAATCATTTTTCCTACAACCGTGCAAGATAACAATCTTTCTCGCTGTGTTTGTAATTAAACCTTTACTCCTTAGAGAAGCGAGACTGAAAATCTTTCCCTGCCACATACGACGTATTATCGTCTGTGAAATGTGTCGTCTGCTTGTATATTCATCTTTGAACTTTTTTTCTTCATTTTATTTTAACATAGATATTTGTCATACTGCTCTACAATATTGAAACCTGTGATAACCTATGCAAATTTGATCCAGATAGACTCAGAGTTATTTCAGCGTCTCCTCTGGATCCAAACTGTTTGCAAATATGATTACAGATTCACCCATGGCGACAGGCTCCGGTTCTATTTCTTAGTTTACACATGTAATCAACATTCGTTATTAAAGATATATAGGTATCCGTGATTTTCTTTGAAATGGTTAATTGCCTTTTTAAAAGAAAAGTACGGTTTCGGTTGCACTAGGCGTGTTCATATTTCGTGAATGTTATAAAGAGAACTGGGTATTTATAATTACACCAACACAGGGCTTTTTCGTCAGGAAGTCGTTAGTTAACCTTTTACCCTATGAATATTAATGTAAGAAATAATGATATCATGAATATCTGTTTGCTGAGTTTCTGTAATGGTATATACATGTAAACACATGCTGTTTTGCCTTTAGCAGATATTGTAGAATAAGGTCTATATTACACCATAAGCAAATGAGCACAGACTATAACCAGAAGCAGTCTGATCTGGGTCTACATTGTTTGCAAAAACGCCAAACAAGCGTGTTTCTCAGGTAAAGGATTGAGGATATTCTAAAATCTGCGTTCACCTGTAAATATGGAGAAAAACATTACAGCTCATTGAACACGAAAATGTACAGTAAAACTTCTCTAAACTGGAATTCTAGTTGAGAAGAATTTGGACACTTTTAGACAGATGGCTGTTTAATGCAGGGTGAACGTCATGCAGAAAGTTCCTAGAAAAACTTTCTGCATGACTTCCACCCTGCATTAAGCTGCCACCTGGCTCAAAGGCCGATATTTATACTAAATTCTTGCACAAAACGTGCTGTTGTAGTCCCGCTAGACCATGCATTAACAAGGCGATTCTCGTGCTCACGCGCTGTTGTTGACCGGTTTTAATTATACCTTCTCGGGGCCTCATGTAAACAATGGACGTGAATGCTATAGCGTTTTGACCTAAGCTAGGTGAACGGTGCGAGTATTTCAGGGGCATCGACAATGAATTGTTTTTAGACATATATCATGAAATTCCGTGTACACGGTATTTGATACAATCATGAAATGACATCAGAAAGAAAACAGTGGCCCGGAAACTGCATAAATCGAACGAAGTGTCAAAGAAGTGTATATTTTTGCTTGTATTTGGAAGAATTAAATTGATGCAGGAAATCAGAAAATGGGTTTTATGCAAGAATAGCGTTAATACACGTTTGTTTTCGGCCAATAACATCTGCAGTGTCCCTTGGGAATGTTGTGGCCCTCGCCCTTCGGGCTCGGGCCAACAACAGTCCCTCGGGACACTGCAGATGTTATTGCCCGAAAAAAACGTGTATTAACCCTCTATTAAACTTCCGGTTTATAGAGGCTTCAATGTAATTATTACCCAACATGTAAATGTGGGGAAACATTTGGACTTCCCCAGTCGTGCGTGCAGTAATTTGATAATCAGATAAAACGCATAATAATCCTTAGCAATAAAAGCTCATAGCTTTATAAATAAGGAAAATTAGTAAAGTGCAAGATTTCATCTAGACTTGTATCTACATCGCAAACCTAATAACCCTATCGCCGCCAAATAAATCAATGTGGTATTTTATTCATTTTCTTTTAATAAAATCATAATCAAAGTGCCACACAGATTGGATCCTGATGAGACTTGCCGAGTTTCTGGGCGTCTCATCACTATGTCTATTTGCACAGATGATCATGGCTTCGCCTACTGCAGCCCCAAGGGTAAGAACCGTGTGGCATTTGAATGTAAATTAAACATCTATTAACATCACAGTAACTCTTCCTAAACAACTGGATTAGAGGGATGTAATGTTGTACAATAAACACATTAACACACCATTTCTGTATTTTTATTTAAGCTTATATAAAAAGGATTTGAACATACGCTGTTGTTCTTTATAACGCCACATTAAGCCGAGTCTGGATATAACAGTTAGTGACATCTTGGCATTGGGATTATAAAGATTTCCCAAATGTTTACTAAAGATTAAAATTGGTGTTTTTTACCAATTTATTTGTCTTTCTGTTGTTAGTTTTTAGTTTAAACTGTCTATTTTATCATTTATTGTAGTTTCCGGTTGTCATCCCAATTTTACAAACTTTAAGTTATTTCAGATATCAAAACAAGGACGTACAATTGAACCTCCTATAAGAATGGGCTGTTTTAAAGCAGATTGTTGCTTAATGCAGGACAAAAGTAATGTGGAAAGCTCCTGTAGGAGCTATCTGTCTAACTGTTATCCAACATTTAGCACTGCCTGTCTTTAGGACCCAGCTTCATACCTCTTCTTGATGAACGCATTATAGAGGTTTTATTGTATTTTTAAATGCAAAAGTCATTATTTCTTTACTACCAAAATTATACTGACCATTCTGATGGGTAGTGTCACATTTACGGATTTGGCAGAAAAATAAAAAAAAAACGATACAGAAAAAGTCTCTCTGTACTGAACTTTTATTAAAGAAGAATTGCGGAAATGTTAGGCAGGTGGCTGCATAATGCAGGATGAAAGTCATGACTTCAAAGCAACAGATAAAAGTGCGCACTCTAATACTAAAATCGTCATTTCTCCACCAAACACTATGTTGTGACAACTCTTTAGAATCGTCTCATCGAGTGGTCACGACACACGGTTTTGGTGGAGAAAAAAGGAGCTATTCTTGAAACTGTTTTAATGTACGAATCTTCTTTGATAAAAGTTCGGTACAAACATAAATATCTCTGTCAAGGGCCGATACTGATTCTTACTGAGATGTTTGGACTAGTGAGGTTTTACTGTATCGTTACCTGGACTAGTGAGGTTTTACTGTATCGTTACCTGGACTAGTGAGGTTTTACTGTATCGTTACCTGGACTAGTGAGGTTTTAGTGAGGTTTTACTGTATCGTTACCTGGACTAGTGAGGCTTTACTGTATCGTTACCTGGACTAGTGAGGTTTTAGTGAGGTTTTACTGTATCGTTACCTGGACTAGTGAGGTTTTACTGTATCGTTACCTGGACTAGTGAGGTTTTAGTGAGGTTTTACTGTATCGTTACCTGGACTAGTGAGGTTTTACCTGGACTAGTGAGGTTTTACTGTATCGTTACCTGGACTAGTGAGGTTTTACTGTATCGTTGCCGGGACTAGTGAGGTTTTAGTGAGGTTTTACTGTATCGTTACCTGGACTAGTGAGGTTTTACCTGGACTAGTGAGGTTTACTGTATCGTTACCTGGACTAGTGAGGTTTTACTGTATCGTTACCTGGACTAGTGAGGTTTTAGTGAGGTTTTACTGTATCGTTACCTGGACTAGTGAGGTTGTATTGTATCGTTACCTGGGTGAGGTTTTACTGTATCGTCCACCATCTGTTGATATACAGAAGAACCTGTCTGAAGTGCTTATTCATTTATTGAACATAGAAGTGTTAAAAAGAATGTGGTTGCTTAATTCAGGGCAAAAGTAAGCTTTCTGCATTACTTTTGATCTGCATTAAGCTACCACCAGCCGTACAGACCCATAATTAGATATCTTTTTGACGACCGCGTAAGACGGGTTCTAGTGTATACACTGCAATTTGTGTTTGACCTTGAAAGTGCAGTCATCAAAGGTCACTTGCGACCACAGTGTGATTACTGCTATCATGCTGGCACATACAACATAATAGTGATCATGCCATGACAACGAGTTGGTTTTTTTTTCATTTCCATAAGAAAGATACGTTTGTTGTCTATATTTTATACATATATACGGTACATTATGAATAGTAAAAAGCGACCATATAAAGCATTTATCTGGAGCGAGCATATAAAGCATGTATCTGGATATATAAGAGCAGCTGATAGCCTAATACATGACAAAAGGTATGCAGACAGTGTATACGGGAGCTTTCTGCATTACCTTTGTCCTGCATTAAGCAGCCGCCTGCTTTTAACGACACACATGTCTATTCAATAAGTGGTCGCTTTTGAGGAGTCTGTATATTGGAGTTGTATTTGAGTTGTACTGTATGTATATTTGAGTTGTACTGTATGTATATTTGAGTTGTACTGTATGTATATTTGAGTTGTACTGTATGTATATTTGAGTTGTACTGTATGTATATTTGAGTTGTACTGTATGTATATTTGAGTTGTACTGTATGTATATTGGAGTTGTACTGTATGTATATTGGAGTTGTACTGTATGTATATTGGAGTTGTACTGTATGTATATTGGAGTTGTACTGTATGTATATAGGAGTTGTACTGTATGTATATTGGAGTTGTACTGTATGTATATTGGAGTTGTACTGTATGTATATTGGAGTTGTACTGTATGTATATTGGAGTTGTACTGTATGTATATAGGAGTTGTACTGTATGTAAATTTGAGTTGTACTGTATGTATATTGGAGTTATACTGTATGTATATTTGAGGAGTTGTACTGTATGTATATTGGAGTTGTACTGTATGTATATTTGAGGAGTTGTACTGTATGTATATTGGAGTTGTACTGAATGTTTATTTGAGGAGTTGTACTGTATGTATATTGGAGTTGTACTGAATGTTTATTTGAGGAGTTGTACTGTATGTATATTGGAGTTGTACTGTATGTATATTGGAGTTGTACTGTATGTATATTGGAGTTGTACTGTATGTATATTGGAGTTGTACTGTATGTATATTGGAGTTGTACTGTATGTATATTGGAGTTGTACTGAATGTTTATTTGAGGAGTTGTTCTGTATGTATATTGGAGTTGTACTGTATGTATATTTCAAACATGGATGTTTAGATTGAAATTGCTCTTGACATTCTGTTGTCGTTTAATCTCTTGAGAACCTCTTCATATCAGACATCCGGTATCGCGAATAACTAGACGTATTTCAATATCCAGATATCTACAGGAGTCGTCTGGCCTGGGTTTCCTCTGTTTGCAATGGTGTATTTATGGTGTAAATGGTTGAAGATGATCGAATTAGTGTTACTTAACTGTACTAACGTCTAAATGATTAGTTATACTCAGTATGCACCACACAGTCACATGTTATCCCACACAGTCACAGGTTATCCACACAGTCACAGGTTATCCACACTTTGTTTACATAGATTGGAAGAAAACACAATATTTATGCCGTATGTTATATCAATCTTTGTATCACTGGCTTCGTACCAAGGTTGTCCAGGTTTGATCTTTTGACGTGCCATTTTGTGAGGAGTCACAGTAGCCGCCTAATCATGCTCGACGATGTGTGTGTGTGTGTGTGTGTGTGTGGGGGGGGGTATCCACATTAGTTATAAGGTGTTTCAGTCGGGTTTGTATAATTTTC
Organism: Azorinus chamasolen; assembly: GCA_963576725.1. Classification (NCBI taxonomy): domain Eukaryota; kingdom Metazoa; phylum Mollusca; class Bivalvia; order Cardiida; family Solecurtidae; genus Azorinus; species Azorinus chamasolen. The sequence continues at coordinate 71,029,787 of OY755248.1, forward strand.
CAAATTATCCTTTAATTGTTACACCAGCAAGAGTTTCTTCCACAAACGACCATTTGAATCAAGAATAGTAATATATTTTGAATTTTGTCAAGAGATTACATTTCTCCACCTATAGGGGTCCGAGGTTATAAAACTTTCTCAGCCCAATTCAGAGTTTATTCTCAAATCTCAAAACTTTTTATACCCCCTGAGCCTATTCCTATGTTGTGACCATTTTTGGACTCGGCTCAAAGAGACGATTCTAAACAGTGGTCAAATGTTATGGTTTGGTGTAGAAATAGCGATGTCAGTATTTATATACGCACCTTTATGTATTTCTCTGACGTACTGTCTGCTAACAGTCGTATAGTTACGAGACGTTGTCTGTTATGAACACACTAACTCTGTACATGTTATTGTGTTTATTACAACAGGGTCAAAGTCTCATCCTTATCTCAGAGTAAAAAATAATGTCTGTTCAGAGTTTGAGCTGGTGTAAGTTTGATTACTTTCGACTCGATTAAGCTTTTGAAAACCGATTGACCGAGGATCAAACAGCTTGGATCCAGTCAAGACGCCGAGTTACCCGGCGTCTCATCTGGATCCAAGCTGTTTGCAACAGAGAGTCGTGTCGCGGTTAGCTAGGCAAGGGTTTCGGTATCGGGTTTGGATCAATGTGCGTAAATCATACAGTATTGATCACCACAGCGGTAATTAATGTCATGATACAAACCATCAACAAAGACTCGATAAAACAATGACCCCTGTCTCTCATTGAGACCTCCCCAAATCACGATAACGTAATATTTGTAGGCCTGGGAACATTTTGTGACACGGACAAGCCTTAATTCTTTCGCTGCCAATGTCGAATATATGATTACCTATGCAAACAGTTTGGATCCAGATGAGACGCCGAGTAACAAGGTTTCTCATCAGAAGCCAAACAGTTTGTTACTGTTACTGTGTTTTAAAAAAATAAAAAATAAATAAACAATGAAATTTGTAGCAGACGACAAAGATTCCAGACGATAAATTTTGGCACCGAAAGAGTTAATCCCGCCCAAACCCTTGATTGTCGTCTGCTTCTACAGTCACTGTCTGTTATATTGACAGCTTCTACAGTCACTGTCTGTTATATTGACTCTACAGCCACTGTCTGTTATATTGACTGCTTCTACAGTCACTGTCTGTTATAGTGACTGCTTCTACAGTCACTGTCTGGTATATTGACTGCTTCTACAGCCACTGTCTGTTATATTGACTGCTTCTACAGTCACTGTCTGTTATATTGACTGCTTCTACAGTCACTGTCTGTTATATTGACTGCTTCTACAGTCACTGTCTGGTATATTGACTGCTTCTACAGCCACTATCTGTTATATTGACTGCTTCTACAGTCACTGTCTGTTATATTGACTGCTTCTACAGTCACTGTCTGTTATATTGACTGCTTCTACAGTCACTGCCTGTTATATTGACAGCTTCTACAGTCACTGTCTGGTATATTGACTGCTTCTACAGTCACTGTCTGTTATAGTGACTGCTTCTACAGTCACTGTCTGTTATATTGACTGCTTCTACAGTCACTGTCTGTTATATTGACAGCTTCTACAGTCACTGTCTGGTATATTGACTGCTTCTACAGTCACTGGCTGTTATATTGACTGCTTCTACAGTCACTGTCTGTTATATTGACTGCTTCTACAGTCACTGTCTGTTATATTGACTTTCCTTCTTGCAAATGTTTGATTGATGGTATCATGCCTATATTATACGATCTGGATCCAGACTGTTTTTCATTTTATAAGTTTATAATAGTTGCCAAACAGTTTCACCTTTCTCTATAAAACATTTTTTTTAAAAAGAAAAATGCATATTTTATATAATGAGTATATCTGTTTCATATCTCATTCACACACGTGTAGGTATTGTTCATATCTCATTGTATATGTATAGTTTATATCTCATTCACAATTGTATATGTATAGTTTATATCTCATTCACACTTGTATATGTATAGTTTATATCTCATTCACACTTGTATATGTATAGTTTATATCTCATTCACACTTGTGAATGCATAGTTTATATCTTATTCACACTTGTATATGTATAGTTTATATCTCATTCACGCTTGTATATGTATAGTTTATATCTCATTCACACTTGTATATGTATAGTTTATATCTCATTCACACTTGTATATGTATAGTTTATATCTCATTCACGCTTGTATATGTATAGTTTATATCTCATTCACGCTTGTATATGTATAGTTAATATTTCATTCACACTTGTTATGTATAGTTTATATCTCATTCACGCTTGTATATGTATAGTTTATATTTCATTCACACTGGTATATGGCATAATCTCAAAACTTAAAGTCCATATGCCTAGTAGGCCATTATCTCATAATGACATTGTTACTATCTGTCATTATTTCTTACATGGATATTCATGTAGATAAAGGGTTATAATTTGATCGCTTGTTTATCTACTGTATGTACTTAATAGTTATAGCGAGCTCCTTGTTATGGCTTATACTAATATGAAGAAAAAACGTTACTATTTATCAGTGATTTATCCGAGTCATCATGCATATATCACGTGCAAACACACCAAGTTATCCTTGACATTATCACGTGCAAACACACCAAGTTATCCTTGACATTATCTCTTGTTTTGATAATGTATAACTAGTAACTCGCCTTTTTAACCCTTTCGGCGCCACATTTCTAATTGTTGTCTGCAATCCAAATTTGTAAAAATCATTCGGTAAAATAAGGAAATGAGATAAATATATGCATATTTCAAAGGAATAAAGCATATATATAGAAATAGAGATTGAGCCAAAAAGTGAAGTCCCTATGCTAATCAGACGCTGCCTTGAAAAGGCGGCGTCTGATCTGGGACTGCACCGTTTGTCACGGTGAATTTATGCGACATTAGCGGTGAAAGGGTTAACAATTAACTTCGTGAATATTCATGTAAGAATGACATCATACAACTTAATTGCATGAAATATGATTACGACATACGACATTTGAACACGGGATTTTTGACCATGGCAGAAATTGTAGAATCCACAAGCAAACAGAACACATGCTGATTAGACGAGTCCTACAGGGGCCCTCAGATCTGGGTCTACTCTGTTTACAAAGGCATACAAGGGTATATACTGAGTATAGGGTTAAGGGATTTCAATATATAGATATTATCTCTGGTTTTGATCACGTGTTAATTCTTACCGTCACGTAGGCCATTTGTGTGGTAAATAGGCGATGTAATCTAAGACAGGGAACTCAACATGCATACACACAACACGTTATACATCAGTTGTATAATAGTGAAGCACCATACATACATCAGTTGTATAATAGTGAAGTACCATACATACATCAGTTGTATAATAGTGAAGTACCATACATACATCAGTTGTATAATAGTGAAGCACCATACATACATCAGTTGTATAATAGTGGAGTACCATACATACATCAGTTGTATAATAGTGAAGTACCATACATACATCAGTTGTATAATAGTGAAGCACCATACATACATCAGTTGTATAATAGTGAAGCACCATACATACATCAGTTGTATAATAGTGAAGCACCATACATACATCAGTTGTATAATAGTGAAGCACCATACATACATCAGTTGTATAATAGTGAAGCACCATACATACATCAGTTGTATAATAGTGAAGCACCATACATACATCAGTTGTATAATAGTGAAGCACCATACCCGAATGGTGAACAATGTTTTTGTTTTCTTTAACCCTTTACTTCGTGAATATTCATGTATGAAATAATGACATCATGATTATTTATGAAATATTTTTATCAAAGGTCTTGGAGCACAAGATATTTCAGATTTGGCAGACCCTGTATAATTAGATATATGTAATATATATGTATATGTAGATATATGTATATGTACAGTAAAACCTCTCCATAACGGCCACTAAATACATCAAATATTTTGTGTTAAAGGCAGGTGGATGCTTAAAATAATAGGATCGTTCTGTTTTACTTTCACCTTGCTTTAAGCAGCCACCTGCCCGAAGTAGGCCTACCAACTAATTAACACAATTTAGAGGCCGTTATAGAGAGGTTTCACTGTCGAACATACCCTCACCCTGCTCTGTTTACAAAGGCATGACAATATGTCTCTGTCAGGTCGATGGTTAATGGTGGTTATCTTTCCATACTGTAACATCTAACTATTTAGATGTACCTGTAAACAGTTTTGACGTTCAGCGAGCGTGTGATATCTAATGTGCTTGTATTATATAATACATTGTATACTGAAAACATCTCTGTAAAGATTAGCCAAACGCGGGTAAATTCTGTTTTAACCTATTCCCTCTATAAAACGCATTGTCATGCATTGTTACGCATTTGCAAACAAAGAGGAATCAGACCAGACGACCCCTATAAGAGCCATCTGATCAGGATCTGCTCTGTTTGCTCTATATAAAATTATAATAGATTTGACTCTTCGGGTTCTATATATACCAAAAATATCCTGTATACATATGCCACTATCACTATTAGCTATTATTTCTTGCATGAACATTGAATAGAGAAAGAGTTAAGATAGGTGGTAGCTCTTAGGCAACCACCCAAAAGATGGTAGCTTAATGCAAGACGAAAGTTATGCAGAGAGCTCATCTGGGAGCTTTCTGTATTACATTAGTTCTGAATTTGTATTTCAGTGTTTATTTATTAAGTTGTGACACTGAGTATCTTCTACTATATTTGAAAATACAATGGCCAAATAAAGAAACTGAACTGAGATTAATAAGGTTAGTACATCTTACATGTACTACTGAAACAAAAACAATCAAAGTACTGACAGTACTGAAGGTTTCTGACCATATATATGTCGATTGTGACTATACAATACGAAAAAGCTTGGTAGGGAAGGACTGGTACCATTGATACATAGTAAGATGACCTCTAAAGCATTATTTCCTGAACTAAAATGGTGTTTAATGGAACTGTTTGTTAAAATTGACAGGTCATCTGAACATAATTGCTGTGAACTTTTCTGAAAAACCCTGTCAGTGTTTTAGATATTGTTTAAAGAAATAAATTGATGACTAGTAGCACACAGTGCAGTTCCAATAGCTCAATTTGCCACTGTGTGCCTGAAGTTTACTTAAATTGATATTTGAATGTAGTAAAGGGCCATTGCTCTATTATTATTTGGCCGACGTTGGCGTCATATAATGTGCCTCATGCACCTATCCATGTAAACACCCCGTCAACTTTAAATGAAATCTGAGCAAGCTGTTCCAAGATATGACTTTTTCCTATATTGCTATCTGAAAGCAACAAAGGGTCATATTTCTGCTACTAACTGGTGGATTGTAACAGTATTTGGCGTGCATCAATCACTTATCCATCTATACACTACAACCAAGTTTGGATAAATTATATATGCCACGTGAATCTAAATATCATACTTTTAACAAGATCTAATTATAACAGAATATGTTGCAGAATGTCCCCTAAACGAAACTTACAACTGGTATTGGTGAGCAAAATATCTAAATTTCAACCAATAACATGCCATTAGTGATCACTTGGTTACCATGGCAACCAACACTTTTGAAACAACTGCATATATATCCCTACTGACCAATTTTCCGAAAAATCTAATATGTAAATTGTGACCCATTCAGAGGACACCACTCCATTACCATGGCAACCAAGTATTGCAAAACAACTTGACTGAGTTTGGGGTACCCAAATACCCCTAAATGCCAATTTTCAGCAAATTTGAATATCTAAAAGTTTGACCAATCAGATCCCACCATTCAGTTTCCATACCAACAAATCATTTCGAAAGACATACCAATCAATTCTGAGTGTCAAAATATCCCGACATACCAATTTTTGGGCAAAATCGAACAATATCTGAATTTGTCGAAAAAGATCTAAATTTTCGACCAATCAGAGCCACCATTCAGTTACCATGGCAACCAATTCTTTAAAAAGACCTACAAATTAGTCCTGAGTGCCAAAATATACCGTCATACCAATTTTTATCAAAAAATCGAATGATATATAACTTCGCCAAACAATATCTAAATTTTGACCAATTATAGCAAACCATTTAGTTATGGTGATTTTCAAAAAATAAAAAGTGGGATGTACATCTGCATGTATCAAGCAATATTCATATGAAATTTCATTAGGATCGGGTAATTACCTAGTCTTACTGAGAAATGCGTTGGACAAGTTCACGACGGAAGAAGAAGAATTGGAAGAATCAGAATCGGAAGAAAGAATAATAAGAATAAGAAACGGAGCAAACACAATATGTCCCTCTACATCATTTTGGGATATTATTAAATACCAGGGGGTGAAAATGACAGCATGCTTGTATGTTAACACAGATTAATGCTGGGGTAAAGCTTTAACACACACTACAAACACAAAGTTGTCAAGAATTATATACGTTCAGCATATGTTATAATTAACATTATGTAAAACATACAATAAAATAAGTCCACTATATCTCTTTTATAACTACTAACTCTCTATAATTGGAGTAATTATCCATAAATGCTTACAACCTGGTACCAAGTCTCCTAAGACATTACACACATTATAAACATGGATCTTAGAGAACTGAAAAGTCTATGATCAATGTTTACGATGCTTGTCACACATGATGTAAAAATATAATTATGATCTTCCAAACTCAACATAAATACTTCTGATGCATTCAGAATACAGATTGCTTTTGAGACTCAAGGTTATCCATATATCTCCGGGGCGTTTCATTACGGTCCGTGCTCCTTCGTGCCGTATATTATTGTTTTTTGTTTTTTTTAGCTTTCTTCAACTTCAACTATAACTACTTATTATGCAGCAGCACTGAATATTAAATTTACGCATTTCAAATAATAAATATGGACAATATTAGCCAATAAGCTCGATAAAAGGTTTTTCTAATAAAAAAATAATGCTTAAATTGTGGCCGATTTTAGGCTGCGAAATTCATATCCGCGGATATGAGTCATACCCGTCATATCGGGTGTTTATACTGTATCTTGCAATTTCCAGTCGTTATCTTCATTCCCATAGTTCGTGTGTAATGTGTAGAGATTGACGATGTTCCGACCATTATTCATTACTGTTTTCTCCGTAACGTTGTCTGTACCAATCCGACAAATTCAAGAAATGTTTGTAGATTTCAAAATATCCGCCCGACTTTCAGAAGTCGATTACTTTCTGGGCCATTTTTACCGGCGCTCTGTGGTATATATTCGTACGCGACCAAATTTATCATATAACGTAGCATTTTACATGGCAAAATTATTGGTAATTGAAACAGTTGCATCCGCATTTTAATAATTGACACAAATACCAAATGAAGAATTATCGATATCGTTTATCCAACGCATTGCACTTGGAACTATATTTTTGTCTAGGGGTGTTAACAAAATCACATTTTTGGCAAAATGAAAGTAGAAATACGGGTGAAATACACCCGTAGACAACTAAATCGTTTAATCGGCGCTACGTGATAAACATTCTGTCAACGTTAAACCATTCAAAATTTCTGCATTTGGGCTAATGAACGTATGCCTTGTAAGCATAAATTGATATTTCGTAGTATAACAGTGGTCTGATTGCGCATTATGGGATATGAATTTCTTTATAAATTTGCTTGAGGCATGCCATGGGGATGCATTACTATTAGGTTTCGGAAAGTAGTCCGAAACCTAAAAAGGTACAGTGATTCAGTATACTTAAACATCAAGTACTGAATCAGGGTAGCCAATAGTTGAAAATACCTTACAAGTGATTACAGCTATTTTAGGACTGACTGCAATCTTACTAATGGGATAATCATAACGAGCATTATGACATTAGGTCACAATTTGGCAACTTAGGATAAGATCTAGGGTCTATTAAGCCTAGGCAAAAAATTAACCCTTTACCTTAAAGAGACTTTTTCACGCCGTTGCTCCTGTAGGAGCCGTCTTATCAGGAGCTGCTCTGTTTGCTTATGACATTTTATTGATCTGAATCTACCGCTTCACCTAAATGCACGTGTTCATGTACCATAATAAAAACTCCGTTAATCACAATGCATGATGTCATTATTTCTTACATGGATATTCATGGAGTGGAGGGGTAAGTAATCAACGGGTTTTAAACAATTTTAAAATGACGTCATTGTATTTTCAGTTTTTGCTTTTTTGTTCCTTGTTTGTAATATACAGTAAAATCTATGTAAAAATTAATATCATTTTCGGTTGCTGGTGGCAGCTTAATGCAGGTTGAAAGTCATACAGAGAGCTCCTTTGGAAGCTTTCTTCATGACGTTTACCCTGCATTAAGCAAGCACCTGTCTGAAAACCATAATTTGTTTTTTATTAAAAGCCCGGTTCAGAGAGGTAATTACTGTAATGTATTGTTATTACACAATGAATGGGCAAGAAGAATAGAGCTGATGTTTATCTTAGACTGTGTTGTAAATGACACATGACGAACAAAACACATAGTGTTTTGGTACTCGTATTTTTCTGGAATCCAGTCTGAAAACCGAAATTGATTTATGTGTTATTTGTGGACCTGTACATTTCCTTGTTTATTCGTTAGTTTGTTTACCTGCAAAAAGGGGAATTGTGTCCCAAACTCATCGAAATATCTTGTGAAACGGTCACCGAATCCTGCTTTCATGTTTAACCCATTCCCTCGTATAGACGCCTTTTGATGTCTCTGTAAAAGTCATTTATTGAAACCATTTTGATAAATAGAGCATTTGATCCGGAGGAGCAAATGCTCTATTTATTACAATGGTTGCAAAACTACATACTTCTAAAATTTATCTTTATGCTAGTAAATGCTCCTTTTGGGTACACTTATTGAAAGAGGTTAAATCTAAAAAATATATTATGAGTTAATGGGTTAATTGCACACTTCCATGGTTCAAAAATTGTGTCAGATCCATATTAGAACAGGCATTATTTTTTCACAGCGATGTCACCGTTTCTACAACACTAAGTGTTGTTTATCTGCAGTGATAATTATGAGGTGTTTCAATGGGTCTCCCATATTTAACATACACCCTTCTCCTACTAACACGTCTTATGCTAATCCATCTCACGGTCACTCTTCTCGCGATACTTATCATGCTAACACTTATACTAACACTTATCATGCTAACGCTTATCATGCTTACACTTATCTTACTAACACTTATCATGCTAACGCGTATCATGCTAACACTTATCATGCTTACATTTATCATACTAACACTTATCATGCTAACACTTATACTAACACTTATCATGCTAACACTTATACTAACACTTATCATGCTAACACTTACCATGCTAACGCTTATCATGCTAACGCTTATCATACTAACACTTATCATACTAATGCTTATCATACTAACGCTTATCATGCTAACACTTATCACGCTAACGCTTACAATCCTAACAATTAGCATGCTAACACTTATCATGCTAACGCTTACCATACTAACACTTATCATGCTGACACTTACAATCCTAGCACCTATCATGCTAACACTTATCATGCTAACGGTTATCACGTTAACACTTACCACGCTAACACTTATCATGCTAACACTTATCATCATAGCACTTATAATGCTAACACTTATAATCATAGCACTTATAATGCTAACATTTATCAGGCTAACGATTATCATGCTAACGCTTATCATGCTAACGCTTATCATCCTAGCACTTCCCATGCTAACACTTACCATGCTAACGCTTATCATGCTAACGTTTATCATCCTAACAATTAGCCTGCTAACACTTATCATGCTAACGCTGATCATACTAACACTTATCATCCTAACAATCAGCATGTTAACACTTATCATGCTAACACTTCTTATGCTACCCCCTCTTATGCTAAGCCGTCTCATTATCTCATGCTAATTATCCACCTGTTTAACGCACCCGACTGATATTTGCAAACAGCTCTTGGATACAGATAAGACGGCGATTTGAACGTGCGATCAGGGTCCAAGCTGTTTAACACTCAGTTGATAGTTTTTCGACATTTTGATCGAATCAGATATAACTGAAACCAATAACAGGTCGTAAATTAAGCAATCGCAATAGCAGAAAACAGTTTAGCCAAATAGTTTGTCGGAATATGTGTTCTTAATCTTTGACTTCCGTGTTCCACATCACAGCACATTAGACGCTGCTAAGGGGAATTAGTTGACCCATTCCCTGCTTAAAATTCATTTTAGAATTAATGACATCATTAATATTTATTAGCTGAATTCTCATAATGTAAACCTTTCAAGCGAATAATTTGCTTGGACGAAACAATCAGATCGGATCTATAGCATGTCGAAAGCAAACAGAGCATACTCTGATCAGACGGTTCCTACAGGAGCCGTCTAATCTGGGTCTAATCTGTTTGCAAATGGCTTAAAAGGAGATTTTTGTATGAGGAGAATGGGTAAGTGTATTGGAAAACCCCTGTGTAAAGAATATGACAGTGCATTGATGGTAAACAGTGGTGTTTTCGTCTAAATCAGCTTAAACTGATATGGCAAATCGAGGTTATGTTCATAAATTGGCTTTTAGCTCGCTTTATCTGATGAATAAATAGTAAGAACTAACGAGACAGCATGTAGATTTCTCGGCTCACTCGTTGATAATGTTGTATGATCATTGTAGTTTATCTGTCATGGTGGAACCTGATCTGTGTACAAATTGACCATCTAAAAGACGCATAAGTATGGATGGTAAAGCCACGCTATTGCTTAATGCAGGACGATAGTAATGCAGAAAGCTCCTACAGGAGTTCTCTGTATTACTATCGTTCTGCATCAAGCATCCACATGTTTTACAGACACATATGTCTATTGATTAAGTGGTCACGTTTGATATATCTACAGTAATTCTAAAAGCAAACAGAGAAGACCGTGCTCAGAGGCTTGTGTTTGTTTCTGTTTCTGTTTATGGAAAAATAATGAAATATGTATTGTGAGAAATAAAGTAGACTAAACATTTAATGTTTGCAGACGACATATATTTAGTATTTAGATAATTAAACCTTTACCTCTGATGAATATTCATATAAGCAATAATGACGGTATGAATATTAATTAGCGATATAATGGCATATTGACAAGAAACATTAGCCCACAAGGGACGTCTGATCTGGGTTCACTCTGCTTGCTAATGTGTCTCTATCAGATTAAAAATTAAGAACATGAGTTTGAGTGCACCGGGATCACCCCGTACCGAGTTAGCTAACTGTTTTGACAACTGTCAAGAAAAGATTATTCATTTACGTGAACAAAGAGACATTTTCGTCTTTGATGTTTATCATGCACAAGACCTATTTTACTGTTGTCAGCTGAAATAATAACTATTTACTAAACAAAGGTCGTCTAAAGTTGGCCAACAGAGAAGAACAGACCAGACGGCTCATACTCGAGTCGTCTGATCTGGGTCTGTTCCGTGTGCTTAAAGAATTATTTGGATCTGATTTACCTTGAGCAAAACTTTATGTGTTAAAAACTGTCTGTGTTCAAGAGTTTAGGCCTACCATGATAAACATTCAACTAATTGTTAGCCATAATATCATTATTTCTTACATGAATATTCATGAATATCCTTTCCCTGTTTAGTATTCATGTAAGAAACAATGATATCATGGATATTTAATGGATTAATTTTGCTAATGGTTTACACATTTTGGCCACGTCAAAAATTGTATGGCAAACAGACGATAATCTAAGCAGACAGACGATAATCTAAACAGACAGACGATAATCTAAGCAGACAGACGATAATCTAAACAGACAGACGATAATCTAAGCAGACAGACGATAATCTAAGCAGACAGACGATAATCTAAACAGACAGACGATAATCTAAGCAGACAGACGATAATCTAAACAGACAGACGATAATCTAAACAGACAGACGATAATCTTGTCAGACGATATTTGACAATGAAAAGGTTAAAGGTCTTACTTACTTCTGCGTATGTTAATTACAAGTTCTACACAGCACGCGGTTTTACCTGTGAATAGCATCAGACCTTATACGGCTATCCGCGGCCTGACTCCAGCGTGGATCCAGATGAGACACCGAGTACCTCATCGTCCTATCAGGATCCAAGCTGTTTGACACCCGGTCAGAAGTTTCTCCAAAGCTTGATCTAATTGGAAGTTGTCAAAACAACACCTGAGTCAGTTAGGATTGTAAAACAGGGTAAGGGATAAACCTTTCCCTGTTCTATTTTAATCCAAATTTCAATACCTGCTGAATATTCATAAACAAAATAGTTATAATGAAATACATGTATATATAAAGTGGAACATTGTAGCCATTTTAGAAAATAAATGAAACAGATTTATCAAAGTCCAACAGAACAGACCCTGATCAGACGGCTCCTATAGGAACCGTCTGATATTGGTCTTCTTTGTTTACAGATGTTTGAACACACGTTTATCTGAAGGAAAGGGTTAAAATGATAAACGTTACGACTGACTGATGCTAGTAAATCTTTAACTATTAATGTTGTATAATAATTACATTATTATTATTGGCAAAATATGTCGCCTGCTTCAGTTTGGAAAGTATATTTTCTTCAGCGACTTTACAGAGTGGCAAACAGTTGAATCCAAATAAGACGTTGAATTACTTGATCTGCATTGTAACTTGTCAAACAAACACAAATTCTTCCGCAGTACTTTAACAAATAAGTTATAACGATGAAAAGGACACCGCCCATATTTGGTACCAAATGGTATATGCTCGCAAATTGTGTAAATTGAAATAAATCATCATAATTGTTAATTGAAAGAAATCAATAGATCAAATTTTCAGAATAAAACACTCCAGACGATATATGTATATTTTTAATTTAAAAAATAAAAGTATATGTCTGAGTGACCTTTTAAAATAATAGTCTGCTAAAACTTAAAAACACGCGAACTCCCCTAATTCCACGAAAGAATTCGACTCACGAAATTTTAAGCAGTTCTTTTATTTTAATCTAATAGGATTTATTTTGTCTCGGATCTGGGTTTAACCTTTTACTTGATAGAAACTATTGTTGACACTTATGTAAACAGAGTAGATCCTATATCAGGGATGGCTCCTATATCAGGGATGACTCCTATATCAGGGATGGCTCCTATATCAGGGATGGCTCATATATCAGGGATTGCTCCTATATCAGGGATGACTCCTGTATCAGGGATGGCTCCTATATCAGAGATGGCTCCTATATCAGTGATGGCTCCTGTATCAGGGATGGCTCCTATATAAGGGATGGCTCCTATATCAGGGATTGCTCCTATATCAGGGATGGCTCCTGTATCAAGGATGGCTCCTATATCAGGGATGGCTCCTATATCAGGGATGGCTCCTATATCAGGGATGGCTCCTGTATCAGGGATGGCTCCTATATCAGTGATGGCTCCTATATCAGGGATGGCTCCTATATCAGGGATTGCTCCTGTATCAGGGATTGCTCCTATATCAGGGATGGCTCCTGTATCAGGGATGGCTCCTTTATCAGTGATGGCTCCTATATCAGGGATGGCTCCTATATCAGGGATTGCTCCTGTATCAGGGATGGCTCCTATATCAGTGATGGCTCCTATATCAGTGATGGCTTCTATATCAGGGATGGCTCCTATATCAGGGATGGCTCCTATATCAGGGATGGCTCCTGTATCAGGGATGGCTCCTATATCAGTGATGGCTCCTATATCAGGGATGGCTCCTATATCAGGGATTGCTCCTGTATCAGGGATTGCTCCTATATCAGGGATGGCTCCTGTATCAGGTATGGCTCCTATATCAGGGATGGCTCCTATATCAGGGATTGCTCCTGTATCAGGGATGGCTCCTATATCAGTGATGGCTTCTATATCAGGGATGGCTCCTATATCAGGGATGGCTCCTATATCAGGGATGGCTCCTATATCAGGGATGGCTCCTGTATCAGGGATGGCTCCTGTATCAGGGATGACTCCTATATCAGGGATGGCTCCTATATCAGGGATGGCTCCTATATCAGGGATGGCTCCTATATCAGGGATGGCTCCTGTATCAGGGATGGCTCCTATATCAGTGATGGCTCCTATATCAGGGATGGCTCCTATATCAGGGATTGCTCCTGTATCAGGGATGGCTCCTATATCAGTGATGGCTCCTATATCAGTGATGGCTCCTATATCAGGGATGGCTCCTATATCAGGGATTGCTCCTGTGTCAGGGATGGCTCCTATATCAGTGATGATTCATGATTTTATTATTTCAATAGGACCCAGAAGATAACTCTTTCCAATGGTATCTTTAAAGGGGTTTTCATTGTACTATAAAGCCCCTCTAAACCGGACGTGAAATTTAGTATAAGTATCGGTCTTGGACACAGGTGGCAGCTTAATGCAGGGTGAAAGTCATGCCGAAAGCTCCTAGAGGAACGTTCATCCTGCATTAAGCAGCCACCCGCCTAAAATTATCTAAATTAGTATCTACTTGAATTCCGGTTTAGAGAGGTTTTATTGTATTCCAGATGCAGAACTCCTCATCTTACTTGTGAATACTCATTAGAACATGTTCTTCGAGGCTAGCTTCATGTGTACAAATGAGTCTAAGCTTATGGGTAGGAGGATAAACTGACGATAATACTGCCTTGAATAGCGTTGCCTGTCCCCTTATCTGAATCCTTTGACTGCGAAAATTGATTTCTGCTCAAACACTCGTCTGCTATTTTTGTTACTTATCTTCGATTTGTTAAACTTTTAAGTAACTATTGTTAACCTGGATCCTCGTGAGAAACACTTGAATCTTGATCATGAAATGCAGAGTTACTCCACGTCTCATCTGGATCAAAGCTTTTTTTAAAAAAAAAATAATAAAGGATAAAATCCAGACAGAATGCGCTTAATATGCGACGGTTGGTGCAATGTCATGCAGACAAGACATCATGTCAACATTCAGACGGCACAGCGACTTTCATTAAATATTATTACGCTCACGTGAATGGTATGCGCGTGTTTGTTAAAATGCATCTATGCATAAAGTGAATTAGCTTACAAAAATACAGTTCAAACAGAGCGCATAGCTACTCCACCTTCATTACACGCTAACCATTTGAATTTGGATTTTCAAAAATGGACTGGAACATCATGTTTAACTATAAAGCTAATGTATGTGGCGGTGGTCTAGTGGTAACGCGCTTGACTATCAGTCCGGAGGTCCGGGGTTCAAATCCCGGTCCCACCCGGAAATTTCAGAGACGCTTTTCCGTGTCTCCCACCCGCACATCCTCTCCACCCAGGGGTTAAAATGGGTACCTGTGAGGGTCTCTCGCCGGTACTGCGGCTGCATGATTGCGCCATATGTTAGCAGTGCTCAATATTGTAGGCCAATGACTCAATGACCAGGGGAGTAAATGTTACAGTCGGCTGAGCGGTCATTCGGACTGAAAGTAGACTATAACTAGGTACTTTACTTGTTTTTACTTTTTAGTATTAAATGCAAATGACAAACAGTGCAGACACTGATCATAGGGCTCTTTAATAGTCCTCTGATCTCCACTCTTTGTAAATGCAAGTAAAACACCTGAAATACTGCATAATAATATATCTACCCAAATCCTGAACTACTGTATAATAATATGGCTACTACAACCTGACATACTGTATAATACTATGGCTACCCACACCTTGACATACTGTACAATAATATGTCTACTCAACCCCTAACATACTGTATACTAATATGGCTACTCCAACTCAGACATACTGTACAATAATATGGCTACTCAGACCCTGACATACTGTATAATAATATGGCTATCCACGCCCTGACATACTGTACAATAATATAGCTACTCAAACCCTGACATACTGTATACTAGTATGGCTACCCCAAACCCTGACATACGTTATAATAGTATGGCTACTCCAACCCAGACATACTGTACAATAATATGGCTACTCAGACCCTGACATACTGTATAATAGTATGGGTATCCACGCCCTGACATACTGTACAATAATATAGCTACTCAAACCCTGACATACTGTACAATAATATGGCTACTCAAACCCTGACATACTGTATAATAGCGTGGCTACCCCAAACCCTGACATACGTTATAATAGTATGGCTACTCCAACCCTGACATACTGTACAGTAATGTGGCTACTCAGACCCTGACATACTGTATAATAATATGGCTATCCACGCCCTGACATACTGTACAATAATATAGCTACTCAAACCCTGACATACTGTACATCAATATGGCTACTCCAACCCTGACATACGTTATAATAATATGGCTACTCAAATCCTAACATACTGTATAATAAAATGACTACTCTAACCCTGACGTACTGTATAATATTATGGCTACCCCAACCCCTGACATACGTTATAATAGTATGGCTAGTCCAACCCTGACATACTGTACATCAATATGGCTACTCCAACACTGACATACTGTATAACAATATGGCTACTCCAACCCTGACATACGTTATAATAATATGGCTACTCAAATCCTAACATACTGTATAATAAAATGACTACTCTAACCCTGACGTACTGTATAATATTATGGCTACCCCAACCCCTGACATACGTTATAATAGTATGGCTAGTCCAACCCTGACATACTGTACATCAATATGGCTACTCCAACCCTGACATACGTTATAATAATATGGCTACTCAAATCCTAACATACTGTATAATAACATGGCTACCCATGCCCTGACATACTGTACAATAATATGGCTACCCACGCCCTGACATACTGTACAATAGTATGTCTACTACAACCCGACATACTGTACAATAGTATGTCTACTACAACCCGACATACTGTACAATAATATGTCTACTACAACCCGACATACTGTACAATAATATGTCTACTACAACCCGACATACTGTACAATAGTATGTCTACTACAACCCGACATACTGTATAATAATATGTCTACTACAACCCGACATACTGTATAATAATATGTCTACTACAACCCGACATACTGTACAGTAATATGTCTACTACAACCCGACATACTGTATAATAATATGTCTACTACAACCCGACATACTGTACATTAATATGTCTACTACAGCCAGACATACTGTATAATAATATGTCTACTACAACCCGACATACTGTACAATAGTATGTCTACTACAACCCGACATACTTTACAATAATATGTCTACTACAACCCGACATACTGTACAATAGTATGTCTACTACAACCCGACATACTGTACAATAATATGTCTACTAGAACCCGACATACTGTACAATAATATGGCTACTACAACCCGACATACTGTACAATAGTATGTCTACTACAACCCGACATACTGTACAATAATATGGCTACTACAACCCGACATACTGTACAATAGTATGTCTACTACAACCCGACATACTGTACAATAATATGGCTACTACAACCCGACATACTGTATAACAATATGGCTACTCCAACCCTGACATACGTTATAATAATATGGCTTCTTAAATCCTAACATAACTGTATAATAACATGGCTACTACAACCCGACATACTGTACAACAATATGGCTACTCCAACCCTGACATAGGTTATAATAATATGGCTACTCAAATCCTAACATACTGTATAATAGCATGGCTACTACAACCCGACATACTGTATAATAATATTGCTACCCATACCCTGATATACTGTTCAATAATATGGCTACCCATGCCCTGACATACTGTACAATAGTATGTCTACTACAACCGACATACTGTACAATAATATGGCTACTCAAATCCTAACATACTGTATAATAACATGGCTACTACAACCGACATACTGTATAATAATATGGCTACCCACTCCCAGACATACTGTACAATAATATATCTACTACAACCTGACATACTGTACAGTAATATGTCCATGCAATGAGCGTTGCTCCTAACTAGACTAGAGTTACTCACCGTCTCATCTGGATCCAAACTATTTGTCAAATGTCAGTCAGATCGCTCTAACAGTCTGAGTCTTTTGGAGACATCAACGACGAGATTACAAGTTTACAACCTGGTCATATTTTGAAAACAAACAGAAACACTTTATTTTGGTATTTGAAGCAAACGACAATTTAGTGAATGCGTTTATAGTTACATTATGCAAACTAATAGACCCCTGTAGCTAGCGGAAGTTCTTTTTGTTGCAGCTTGTCGTCTTCTAAATCTAGAATAAAATTTTCAATTTCCTTTATATGAAATGTATATATAATTTACCTCAAACGTTTTTGTAAACTTTACTCTGATTGGGACACGACTTTTATTCAGAGTCAGCAACGTTTACAAATGTAGTGGAAAACTTATTTTTCTAGCGACTCTCAGTGTAGACCCTGCTCTTGTACCGCGTGTATACGCGCCGGCTGATCATAATCTGCACTGTCTGCAATGGTCCTGTTCCCCTATCTCCCAAACTCCAGTCCTATAGAGTTGAGACGGACGATCTAACCCTGTATAGCTTATGCTTCTACACTTTATTCCATAAATGTGCCTTTTAACGTCTTTGTAAAGTAGAGCCAGATCAGACGGCTGCTGTGTTTTCTTATGACATTATAGTAATTGGTTCTACAGGGTTCACCAGGTCTAAACATTTCAAATCCACAGGCCATTGAATAACCCGCTAATTATATTTAATATTCAAACATATCTTATTTATTTCATGAATATTCATGAAGTAATGGGTTAATCCTTATTTTACTATAAAAATGATATCAGCTTATTTTTTCAACTTTACTTATGTTCCATTCATTCAAGTTGGACTGGGTGTCAAACGGCATGGATCCCGATCAGACGCCGTGTGTTTCTCGGACACTCATCTGGATCCAAGCTGTTTGCGAACATGATATAAGTCGCGTTGCGCTTAACATGAGAAGAGTTTTCGCGCGTTTGCAAACAGAATAGACCCAGATCATAAAGGAGCCGTCTGATCAGGGTCTGCTCTGTTTGCTAGTGGAATTTGAAAGACCTGTTTCTTTACTTTCTAAAATGGCCACAATGTTCTTCCTTCCATATTCTATTATAACTATTGTGTCCATCAATATTCATTAGCAAATGAAAAGTGGACTGAATATAGGACAAGGAAAGGGATAAAGTACAGTGGGCATCTGATCAGTGTCAGGTTGGACTGTATTGCATGTCAGATCGCCGGAGGTCTAGTACTGAATCCAATCAAACGTTTGCTGTATGCACAGACACTACAAACACTAATTAATTAGACGAACATGTACGTCCAAAATTTGACCTTAGGATTGCGTTAGTACATTTGTATAACGGTTAAACCTTGGAAACAGGTTATGCAAAACGGAGGAAGCTTCAGTGTCGTATGTATATTTATGTAGTGGGTACATCTAACAAATTTTATTATCCTCTCATATTCATTGTGCACCCCGCCCCTTCTCTCTATATATATCTCTCTCTCTCTCTCTCTTTTTCTCTCTCTCTCTGTGGCATGCTCTCTCTGTCTCTCTGTCTCTCTGTCTCTCTGTCTCTCTGGCATGCTCTCTCTCTCTCTCTCTCTCTCTCTCTCTCTCTCTCTCTCTCTCTCTCTCTCTCCCTCTCTATCTGGCTTGCTCTCTCTGTGTATATGTCTCTTTCCCTCTCGCTCTCTCTCTGTTTCTTCGTCGCTGTCGCTCGCTATCTCTCTCTCTCTGGCTTGCTCTCTCTCTCTCTCTCTCTCTCTCTCTCTGGCTTGCTCTCTCTCTCTCTATCTCTCTCTCTCTCTCTCTCTCTCTCTCTCTCCCTGGCTTGCTCTCTGTGTGTATAATTATGTCTCTTTCCCTCTCGCTGTCTCTCTGTTTCTGTGTCTTTGTCGCTCTCTATCTCTCTCGAACTGAGTGTATTTACAATTGCAAACAGTGTACAGAGAAGCCCCTCTGATCAGGGTCTGCACGGTTTGTCATTCGAAATCCTCTGACAAATTCAATCCTACTTTTCAACAGTGATGACTTATTCCCCTTTGACAAAAGCCAGCATTCAAAAGATTAAAGGACTGATATAAGTGATTTATTGACTGAAACGATATTTTAGTAATCAATACCTCACGAATGACGTACATGTATACATACTTGTATCAATACATCGATTATAGTTAAAATTGAAGTACAGTTGGACCTCTCAAAAAACGACCACTTATTGAAATACCATAGGTGTCCCTTAAAACAAGTGAATGCTTAATGCAGAACCAAAGTAATGCAGAAAACTCGTTGAGGGGCTTTCTGCATTACCATCGTCCTGCATTGAGCTAACACATACCATAGCCTCTTCCCTAATATTGACGCCTTTTGACGCCTATGTAAACATCAGTTTTGAAACCATTGTGAAACCATAGAAGTAAATGCTCTATATATCACATTATTTTCAAAAATATACAATTCTAAAAGTACCCCCTTTTCTAGTAAATGATCCTTTTCGATAGATTTATTCAAAGAGGGGGTTTCTAAAATAGTCTAGGAGGGAATGGGTTAAGCATCCACAAGTCGACTTCTTTTTGTTGGTCAGTCTATGATAGGTTTTACTGTATAGTCTGCGTACTGTTACTTTAAAGTCATTTCATCTAGTTTGTGTACTTGGTGAGCATACGTGTAAGAAAGAATGACATCATAAATATTTATCAACTGAACTGTTACATTGACATATGCACACAGGACACTTTGTTCATGACAAAAACTGTAGAATGAGAGTTATATATGCGAATGTCTGATCTGATCTACTCTGTTTGTAAAGGGATGAAAAGGGCGGTTTCTATCAGGTAAAAGATTAATATTTTGAACGTAAAGTATCCGTAGCTATTTTCTGAATTAAATTCAGTCTTGCATATACATTTCTGCACATCAACCTATTTATAGCACTTTAATCGTTTACTTCATGAATTACCATGTAAGAAATTATGACATCTTGAATACCAATCAGACTAGTTTTGTAATTGCATATGAACACACGACATTTGAACAAAACAGATACGATCAAAAATAGTATTCTACATTGACAATAGACATGTATGTTACCAACAAACTAAAGTAAGAACGTTCGAATTTGTGATAATCATTTTCTGACGACGATCTGCATATTTTGCGATGAGAAGGTTAAACTACCACCATTTACATCATTAAACAATGTTTAAAGTTTGTTATTATGTCTTACAACGAATACTAAACAGGACAGTTGTTAATACACATGTCTCTTTATACAAATTTGGAAGAACTCATTATTCGTTACTTTTCAAAGAGGTATTCACACAGTTAAACCCCTGATAAAGCGGCCACCAAGAAGAGGTGTAATTCATGATTATAAAGGCGTGTGGTAGTTTAATGTAGGTCGAAATGTTTGCAAAAAGCTCCAGTAAGAGCTTTTTGCATTACTTTGGTCAGACATTAAGCTACAGCATGCTTTTAAAACACACGTTTATTCATTAAGAGGTCGTTTTAACGCGTTACCTGCTGAATATTCATGTAAGAAATAATGATAATGAATCGTGAATATTTATTAGCTCATTCATTTTATGATACATGTACCCATGACTATTTGGTGTTGGTATAAACTGTAGAAGCACTTCTATTATAATTCCCTAATAGTCAAACAGAACAGATCCCAATGAGACGGCTCATATAGGCGCCGTCTGATCTGGGTCTTCTCTGTTTACAAATGCGTGAAACCTTTTTTATATGAAGGAAAGTGTTAAACATTTACCTGTTGAATATTCATGTAAGAAATAATGTTACAGACGTGTATCATCTATGATTTGCTATAAATGGCACATGTATTTACACATGTTTGACATTGGTAGAAACTGTTGAGTCAGATCTATAACAACTTCATAAGCAAACAGAACATATACTGATTAGATGGTCCTTATAGAAACCGTAAAGGCGTGAAAAACAATATATGAAAAAAAGCTTTATAGTGTCAACCAGTTTGGATAATGATGAATCACCACACAACACATCATGATCGAAACTGTTTGATAACGTTTTCGCGAGTTCGCCTGTAACGTTAGTGTGCTAAAGATTATCAACTCCTGACAAGAAAATTGTCATTTAACCCATGCAATAACACTTTTAATCTTGGGAACGAAATGATCTTCGCAGGATTTGGTGAAAATCCTATGGTTTGTTTTTCATTTATTGCGATAAGCCTGAATATTTACAAATGGCTGTATACGTTCTATATAAAACCAACGAATGTGCGTGGTATTAAGAGTTTGTATTTGTTTCCACAGTTTCATTCCTACGTACACCCCCTCTAGTCCATTAGAGCACTTCGTAGCCGGAGCGAATTTTCCTGTAAGCAAGCAAGAAATCTTAATCAAACAGCTCTTATCTCACTGGCTGTACTTCAGTTCACCATTTGTCTGACGAAAGTAAACAGTGTTTGTGCAAACAGCCACTTTTGCTAAATATGTATTTCTGGTCTTTCTTTACACAGTATATCATTAAACACTGCAGGGTCGACCGAGGGCATGCTCCATTAAAAGAGCGTTTAATTGGAATTACGCCGGATTCACAGACGCTCGCATGCCCTGACTTCGTCCCGGGTAACTTCCTGTTTCGTGTCCCGACGCCATATTGTTTAATCGCATGTAATAAATGATTAAGGGATTAGTTAGTTAGCAGTCTTATATTTTCTATTTACAGATAAGAAAATGAGATAGATGGATGATTGAAGTCAGTTTCACAGAGATTCCTGTCCGCCGCGGCTATTTGTGACAAATTACTAAGGGGAAATTAATGACGTATTGAGGAAGTTTTTCTGTTTATTTGCGTCGCTTATCATAAGTGAGACTGAACGATGTCTTGGCTGAAGTTTTGGAATAAGAAGTCGACGAAGAAGGACGATAAAAGAGCTCGGTCTGATTTGGTGAAAACGGATTCACTTAAAGACGACTTTAACGGTCCAATGGAAAGTGAACGGGATAAGAATGGACGGCTTCGCCACTCCATGTCAATATCAAGATCTGGTCGGTTTAAACAGAAAAATAAGCAACGATCAGGAATATTAGATCAACCAGAATTTTTCTCAGACAATAACGCCAATGATTCACAAAAAGAAAACAGAGAACGCGTACAGCATCCAGCGAACACAAACTTTGAGCACAAAAGGACACCACCCAGCACGTGCCGGGAAGTGTCTAGCCGACAAAACATTACGAGTCATCATTTTGAAGGCCAAACAACAGTGCTGTGATGCTAAATCTGTACATAATATTGTGTTCCCGATGTAAAAGTGTGCATATAAACCGAAATTTCATCCTTATATGTGTAAATAAATTCCATAAGTAATATTTTAAATAAATCATTGTGTGAATAGCTATATTTTGTGCTGTCGTATGAATCGTAACCAGAGATGATTCAGTCACCAGTAACAGATGGACTTGTTAGTTACATACGGACTTAATGGGTTTGTGAGTTACATACGGACTTAATGGAATTGTGAGTTACATGATGTACTTGTTAGTTACATGATAGACTTGTGAGTTACAGATGGACCTATGAGTTACCGATGTACTTGTCAGTTACAGATGTACTTGTCAGTTACAGATGTACTTGTGAGTTACAGATGGACCCGTGGGTTAAAATGGACTTGTAAGTTACAGGGTGAACTTGTGAGTTACAGATGGGCTTATGAGTTACAGATGGGCTTGTGAGTTACAGATGGACTTGTGAGTTACAAATGGACTTGTGAGTTACATGATGGACATGTGTACAGTGCTTTTTGTATTTTTGGATTTTCTAGACGTATTGTAATGACTGTGTATCCCATATCAGAATGAACATGCCGACATCGGCTTAGTCTATTTCTTTTTGCGATAAATAATTTTCGTCTGCAAACAATGACATCATTCTGCTTTAATCTTTGAGTGGGTCTTCCGTCAATTTCTTCTCTAATAGGTAAGCAGCGTGACACCCAGTTTGGCTCTTGATGAGACGCTTAGTTACTCGATGTCCCATTTGGGCCCAAACTGTTAGCACAGGTAATCACAGATACGCCGATTGCATGAAGCTATGTGGATCCCTTATTACCGGTGACGTCAGTGGTGAAAGAGCTAATGAATATGTAAATATCCATACATGTGAAACTCGGCTCAACAGAATAGGAGCAGTGTTGACTTTTGGAAACTCTTCCTATTATAATGACACTGGTGGCATCACTTATATACATGTATGAATATTCATGGAGTGGAGTAAAAGATTGAAATGCCCATGGTCGGTGTCACGAGCACAGGTACACTCGGACATTACAAACAGCGTGTATCCAGATCAGTATCCATTGTACCAATCACATCATTTCATTCGGGGTCTACACTGTTTGCACATGGTTATAAAACACTGTATATGCGAATGAGTGGAAACAATGAAATAAAGCAGCGTTCCTATGCGTCGTCTGATCTGGGTCAGTGTTGTTTGCAATTTTCCGAACACCTTACCAGTGACGCCGGCCAGTTTAAATTTGTTATCCACCAATCAACATCATCAGACAATAGGAAGAGACAGAGGCGTTAATGTTCTTTTTATTTCATGTTTGCATTTTGTCAATGTCCATGTTTAGCTACCATCCATTTATCCAAGACCAATCTCACATCTGCAAACATCT
Organism: Azorinus chamasolen; assembly: GCA_963576725.1. Classification (NCBI taxonomy): domain Eukaryota; kingdom Metazoa; phylum Mollusca; class Bivalvia; order Cardiida; family Solecurtidae; genus Azorinus; species Azorinus chamasolen. The sequence continues at coordinate 71,054,455 of OY755248.1, forward strand.
TGGATCCAAATGAGACGTCGAGTAACTCGGCGTCTCATCATGGATCCAAACTGTTTTTTACACCCGGTCAATAGTTTCTCAACATGTTGATTGAATCGGAAGTAGTCAAATGCATCACATTCAGAACAGTAGGTGGGGTTAAAATATTCCTCATATTAAACTGAGTGCTCTCTTCTACTATGCCATGAACTAGTCAATTTAATTATTAGCTTTAGCCCTTTACCTCATACAATCGACTTCAAACGCCTTTGAAAACATAATAGACCCAGATCAAATGACCCCTGTAGGAGCCCTCTGATCAGGGTCTGTTCAATTTACTTATGAGATCATATAAATGTGATTCTACAGTTTCTGCCATTGTAAAATATTCTCCTTTTCATAATACTATTAATAGTCATAAAGTCATAATTATATATGCATGAGATAAAGGGTTTACAATGATTATGCTTGTGTCTTGAACTGAAATTAGACACAAGACTTGTTACTACTGTTATTTGCAAACAATGTAGACCCGGACGAGAGGGCTCCTAGGGGAGCCCTTTCATCAGGGTCTGGGCCGTTTGTCATGTTGCACTTTTTTTTAAAAATCCCTGAATATTCACCGTAAACCTGTTTGAATTTTGGAATAGTCCATTTGAAATTCCAGGGTTGAAAGGGTTAAGATGAATAGAATGACTCTTTCAACACTTCGAAGTTCTGATAACCTTTTCCCAGAGCTACAGAGAAGGGTGCGTGCCAAAATACTAAAATGGTTATTTCTCCACCAAGCCCAGTATACTGTGACCACTCTCGTCGAGACGATTCTACAGAGGGATCCCAGTATAAAGTTTGGTGGAGAAATAAAGGAGTTATTCTTAAAAATGTTTAAATTTACGCGTCTTATCTGGAGGTCTGTTTACCCTTAGTGTCGGTCACTCTTGTTTTCAATTTTGTCTGCAAAATATGTCGTCTGCTGCAATTATAAACGTTATCATTATTTTTACTTTAATTTCTCTCCAATATCTAGTCGAGGACGCGATGTTACTCAGCGTCCCACCGTGATCCAGACTGTTAAGATTATTACATATCGTCTGCTTCCAGTTTCAAAGTTTCAATTTCTGTTTTATAACATAATCAGGACATCAAACAGATTGCTGATAAGGTGCCGAGTTATTCCTCAAAAGTAATGTAGAAATCTTCTGTATATGAGAGGGACTCGCTCTTCTGTATTTGTCTGTACTCGCTCTTCTGTATTTGTCTGTACTCGTTCTTCTGTATTTGTCTGTATTCACTTCTTTGCTTTATCTGTCTTGATAGTATCTATACAGTATAATCTTGATAATTCGAAATTTTAATATAGGAGAATTTAAACCGTTTTAGGCAGGCGGCTGCTTAATGCAAGGTAAAAGGCATACAGAAAGCTCCCATAAAAGCTGTCTGTATGACTTTCACCCAGCATTAACCTACCACCTGTCTTATGGATCAATAATATTTTAGTGTTCGAATAATCGCTGTTTTCCTGTATAATATTATATACGTTGTGGTACATTCCCAAATGTCATTTTGCGTGCTAATTATGTACATAATGTTTATGTCATTGTGTGTGCGTTTAAATGAAAGTGAATTTACTGTGCATTGAAGTTGTATCAATCTGCTTTGATTATATCGTATTTTATATGCCAATATATTGTCATCCATTGCTTGTTACATGTAATATGAAAATATTTGGGCTGAGAAATTAATGTAACTCAATAATCTTTACATTGTTCATACTTTTAATATGGGAAGTGGTCTCCCTGCAACGAGCAGTACGTATGTGGCCCTTTCCTGCATGTAAAAGATTTTTTTGCAAACAGAGTAGACCCAGACCAGACAACGCCTGTATAAGATGTCCGATCAGGGTCTGCTCTGTTTGCTTATGGAATCATACGGATCTGATCATACAGTATTTGTCCAAGCTATAATTTCCCTTGAAAAAATTACATTTAGAATACAAGTTAATGAATATTCATGAAATGATCAATTAATGCATAAATGTTCTTTAGAGATAGGATTAAAGATACCGACTGTTAATGACCCGCTGACTGTCTCAAACATATAAATATGCTCAAATAGTACAGCTACATCTCTCTATAGCGCCTACTTAATGGATTACCAGTGAAACTTTACTGTGTACAGTTAACCCATTCTCTCGTGGGTAACCTTAGACACAATTTCTTTGAATAAATCTACTGAAAAGGAACATTTACTATAGAAATCAAGTATACTTTTAGAAATGTGTAGTTTTAAAACCACTGTGATAAATAGAGTATTTTCTCCTATGGAACAAATGTTCTATTTATCACAATGGTTTCAAAGTGACTTTTACAGAGGTTTCAAAAGGTGTCATTTTGAGGGAATGGGTTAAATGAATCACTTAGCACATATATAGCAATGACATGAGGAAGACGATAACAATACAATTTTGATATTAAAAATACCAGACCAGCGTTTAAAAGCAGGTGGTTGCTTAATGTAAATAAAGTAATGCAGAAAATCCCAGTAGGGTAGAAACTGTTCGCATTACTTTTGACTTGTATTTAGCTACCACCTGTCTTAAAGTCCAGAATAAGCCAGTTGTTTAGTGGTCATTATAGAGAGATTTTACTAAGTTTCGTATTTGCTTTTATTATTTATTTTATAAAAAAAACTTTCGAGATGTCTCAAATTGTTGCATAGTGACACGAATGGAAAAGGTGTGAAATATTGTATTTGATCTGAGTCGTGGGGTTTGCAGTATTTAGACATATGAAAACAGCGATAATCTAGACTAGACGATGTAGTGGAGGGTTGCGTCTGATCAGGATCTGCACTGTTTGTCAGTCACTATTAACGACAGTAGTGAGTCGGCTAACTTATTTTTCAAACGGTACAAATATGGAGTAAATGGTTAAATATCAGACCAGCTTTTTGTCACGAGTGGCTTACCGTTAATTGTGCAATGATTTATACTCCTCAACGGCAAATTTAGAGCAAATAATTTATATACGACCAGACAAATAAAGACAAATGTAAACGTTACTGTGCACGGACGTGTCGGCACACACTTGACAATACTGTTTGAACAAGTTAAACTTGGATTTTTTTACTTACTTAAAGTCTTTTGCACATTCTAACCCCTTGAATACGTTTGGATACAGATGACATGATGGACAAACAATCTACGGCTTCTTATTGGAATCCAGCGTGTTAAAGGTTGTGATTGTGCGACTGAAAAGAATTCGAAGAAACACTGAGAGATTTGGCTTACCATATCTTTTACATATTCAAGATTTATAGATAAACATTTATACCATTGTCTCAACTTACAGTAGAACCTCTCTTGAGAGGTCATTCATTTATTGAACACGAGTCTTAAAAACCAAGTGGTTGCTTAATGCAGGGTAAATGTAATATAGAAAGCTACTATAGGATTTTTCTGTATTACTTTTGTCCTGCATTAAGCTACCACTTGCCGTACAGACCCATAATTAGACATGTTTTTGATGGCCCCTACAGACAGGTTCTACTGTATGATATCAGTATATTTGCACTCCGATTCTTTATTGCTTTGATTATCTGTTTAACTCTATACCTGATTGGAAGTTCTTTTTGACACATTGGCACCAGAGTAGATACAGATCAGAGAGCTTCTATAGGAGCCGTCTGATCAGGGTCTGCCCTGTTTGCTGATTGAATACTATAAATATGAATCTACTGTTTCTACAAAACATATGCCATTATAAATAGATTACCTTATAACTATTCACGATGGCATTACCTTTCACATGAATATTCATGAGGTAAATGGTTAATAATTCTAAGCTGTATAATTATGAACCAAATAGCGAACCTGATCCAGAACTGATAGCAGATTAAATGAGTATGTACTTAAGATACTCTCCCACATTTATCTTATCTGCGCTTTGTTGATTTTGTGCCATGTATTTCAATTGAGTTGTCATTCAATAACTGTTTATTCTCAGCCACAAAACCCCACGTACAAGAAGGATATGTTTGTACAGTGAAGTGTGCAAATATCACGTACATGTTTAATGAATCACGGTGAACAAAATCTATGTTTTCCCATTGAATTTAAATAAACCTATATATTGTTATTACGTGTGGGTTGTTTATAATTCATCCATTTTGTTGTATAACTATAAAACGTCTATCTGAAGTCCTCTTTTAGCAGAAAACGAGTGTTAAGAAACATTAAAGCCTGTCTAAGCGATCAACTTCTGATGACACATGAGTGTGAACGTGCGTCTGTTTGCTTAATGCTGGGGACTCCCTTTGGAAGTCATTACTCTTTTCTTACCGGAAACCTCTTAACCGGAATTCTGGTAAAGAAGAATTTAGATACTTTTAGGCAGGTGGCTGCTTAAAGCAATGTAAAAGTCATGCAGAAAGCTCCATGACTTTCACCCTGCATTAAGCTGCCATCTGTCTCCAATACAGACATTTATACTTAATTAAACGTCCGGATTAGAGGGTCTTTACTGTATTAACCCTCCATATGGCATAGCAAACCTCAACGAATCTTTTCTCCTGAGATAACACTTTATTATCTGAACAAGACTGGTTATTTATCATAATAACTCACCAGTGTTTATTTGTATGGACACTGTAACTAAACCAACAGATATATTCTTCCATACACCAATAATTGACACCGCAAACCATGGAATCTGTTTTTCTCCTCGAACTGTTCATTATCTGAGCAAATAAGTAATCCTTAAATCTCTTAATAACTTTTTTGGCTGATCTATTTTAGATTTCATTATTTTCAGATCAACCACCTTTGTGTAGTTTTGAAGTCTACGCTAGAGTTTTGTCATCCAGACAAGTTGAACCCCCGCCGCTGAAATCAGGCTTTTTCAGGCTTTTTCATTGAACCATTTAACTGATAGAGATGCTTTATGATGCTTTAACAAACAGAGTAGACCGATACCAGTCAGCTCCCAAACAGAGTAGACCGATACCAGTCAGCTCCCAAACAGAGTAGACCGATACCAGTCAGCTCCCAAACAGAGTAGACCGATACCAGTCAGCTCCCAATCAGTCAGTGCAATCTGATCAGGGCCTGCTTTGTTTGCTTCAGGAAGAGGACTGATATATAGATCCAATTCTACAGTTTGTGCCATTGCCGAACTTTCATATGTTCATATGCAATTATTTAGAAATATCATCTCATCAGTATTCATTCAGTCCTTATTTTTCTATGAATATTCATCAGGTTAGGGATTCATACAACCTCTCTACCCAGTGCTGAACAAAACCAAACGACCCGTACGCATCTGCTGTAATAAACGTAACTACAAAGTTTACAAACTAAGAAAAACAATGCAGATCCTGTCTCCAAGTTCTCTTGATTTTTTTATTTTTATGCGAACTTAAGGAAGTAACAGCTATTTTCTGTCTTCACCCACAGTTGACATCGCAAGCCTCAGTGACTGTTTCCTTCAGTTGTGGTTTATTATCATCTGAACAGGTAATAATGCCATCAGTCTGGTACAAATCCCGTGATGGTATATGTATTACTTTTATGGTAACTGTAACGGAAGTAACAGAAATATTCTGTTTCCTATACACACATTCAGAACATTTAAGGAATCTCTTCCCCTAGGACGGCACATTATATCTGAACAAATAATATTTCATCAAGTCTGGTATTAATCTCATAATGATATACATGTAATGCTATTACATGTTCTTACTTTTATGGAAACTGTAACCAAAGAAACAGATGTATTATGTAGTCTTCTATACGCCCATAAATGAAATAGTTAACTTTCCTCCTCAGATTGCTCAATATCTCATGAACAATGGGAAAGTAGTAAATATATTCTGAAAATGGGTGATCCCTCGAAAGTAAAAGTAGAAATGCAAAAAGAGAAAATTGCAGACTCGGTATTATTGAGTCTGGTCACGAGTAGTAATTAAAAGTGCAACACTACTCACGCCCCTAGCACCGGCTTAAGCAGTATTCATTTTACAAAACTAATAACATGAAAACTAATTATCCCGAAGGACCAGAAAATATAACAACACTGAGAATGAAGTACGGGGCGACTTTTTACGGCCGCCACACAAGCATTCAACACTAGCTGTTGTGAAGTACATATATTCTGAAAATGGGTGATCCCTCGAAAGCAAAAGTAGAAATGCAAAAAGAGAAAATAGTCAAGTAGGCAAAGCCACATACAAGACGCAACCACCTCCAAAACACCGATAGATAGCATCACACACACACACACACACACACACACGCATGCACGCACGCACGCACGCACACACACACACACACACACACACACACACACACACACACGAGATGAATACAGAAAACACCAACAGACACACAAGAACTAGAGACAAACACTCCACACATGAACAAAATCACAAGCACAAAGACGTAAGGCAAAAAAATGAAGGGTGACAAAGAGAGTACCGCCGTGACACGGTCAGTAGCAAAAACACCACTGGGGGTTTAAACCGGTTTACGGACGTCCTAACCCCACACTTCTCTCAAAGTCATCCTAGCTTTACAAATAGTGTAAATAAAGGTATCCCCGCCGGACTTACCCACAACATAGACGACGGTGAACACAGGGCAACATGTAAAACATAGCATAATAACTGTGACAATCCGTCAAATATGTACTCAATGACTTTGCTGAAGTCAGAGCACCTGCAGGGAAGCCGTTAAGGGCACGACAGGGAAAAAGTAATACATGAGTCTGGTAAGCTCATCCCGTATCTGAGTTTAAGAGTATACCATCATAGAGCACTACCCTCGGCCTGTCATCGCGCAAGCAAAGGGGGAAGCGTAGCTACCGACTGTAAAAGGGTCGATAACCAAACATGCAGTGCGTTGCAATATAATGGGATCATAACATTTCTTCTTAAATGTTTAATGCGTTTTTATAAACAAATCATGAAAATGGATATGACCCTGAATTTTCCTAAGTTTGTAGATAACATCCCCATAAAAGTCTGGTTGAGAAATGCCTTGTTGCAGTAACGTCCGTAGATTGCAATTATATTTACTAATGAGCGGTAAATTTCGATAATAAAATTTAGAAAACAGTCAGAAATTAAGGTCTGGTACAAATCTCATAATCTGTTAATCTAGTATCCTGTAATAAGACCACTAGAATGAGCGCTATTCAAACTCTATCTGATATATACGCCTTGTCACAGAGAAGACTCAGATCAGAGTTCATCTGCTTGCTGGTGGACTTACATACAGAGAAGACTCAGATCAGAGTTTCATCTGCTTGCTGGTGGACTTACATACAGAGAAGACTCAGATCAGAGTTCATCTGCTTGCTGGTGGACTTACATACAGAGAAGACTCAGATCAGAGTTCATCTGCTTGCTGGTGGACTTACATACAGAGAATACTCAGATCAGAGTTCATCTGCTTGCTGGTGGACTTACATACAGAGAAGACTCAGATCAGAGTTTCATCTGCTTGCTGGTGGACTTACATACATCTGATTCTTTGGTTTCTGTCATGACCAAAACATCCCGTGTTCGTAAATCATCATAACTATTTAGCTAATATATTTTCATGTCACTATTTCTAATATAAAACTAATATTTTGACGGAAATCTTGTTACTCAATTATGTTACATGTATTTTAAGCGGCCTAATGTATTGCATAATTTAGTAATTGTGTATATCTGTATAAATATACGGGATCAGACATAAAAGTCACGATTTTAACCACAGTCTATCCCTGCGGTATTAGCATGACACTGTAGTCTATAAAAGCAACTAAAGGTACAACGACACGTAACACCAGAGGAACAGATAAAGGTTCGTACTCACATACTAAAGCGTCATATCTGATGTCTCTTTGTTGTGACCACTCTTTGTATATTCAGCGTTCAAATGTTTCAATTATAGATACAGGGAAATCTCTCTTCAATGGTCCTTCAATATAAGTAATTCGGATTAAAGCTTATTACATGGTGAAAGTAAAGCAGAAAGTTCCCGGAGCAGATTTATGCATTGCTTTCGACATTAATTTAGCAACCAGTTACTTTTAAGATTCCTTTGGTTAATAAGAAATTGGTCCTTTTAAACAGGTTTTTGTAGGTAGCGACATTCATGCTAAGTTCCCCAGCTTTTGAAATATATATTACAAAGTGAAAGTACACGGAAATGCAACTTCAAACGAATATTTCTCACCAAAGCTCACAACGGCCTCTGACTAATCAGCAATAATTACGTCATGAAAGCTTCTTTAGCCATCACGACATTTCATGGTTTCAAATAGATTCACATTAGACAGACATTGATAAAAAATTATATACATGTAGTAACAGTAAATAGTTATTTTGAACATTTTCAAGTGTTGGTTTGGAATATACATCAGTTTAGATTGATAGTAAAGGTGTTGTAACCATTTTAATGCAAGAAGCGAGTGTACTGACTTCTATAAACAGATCCAGATCAGTGGACACCTAGAGAAACCCTCTGATCTGGATCAGCAGAGTGTATCATTCAAAACTCTCTAGAAATTTAAAGTTTTTTCTTACTCTGGATGGATTCTATAGTTAAAACACTTGTGGGTTATTCTATTTTGAGTATTTAACATTCAATGGGTAAAGAGTTTACTATATATTTCGATATTTGAAATGTAAAAGGAGAAATGTATGTCTTGAAGTTTTAGTCAAGAAATCTGATCATTGTCATATAATATATGAACGTTTTTCTACAAATTGGGTCAATTTCCTACAACTAGAACGACCATTAAGAATAAGTGTTCAAAACAACCGTGAACGTTTCAATTACAAGAGTGGTACATTCTGTTTTCATCGACCATTCAGAAGCAGACACGAAGTATGGCATCATCACATATAGTATCTTAATGCATGGCAAATCATATGCAGATTACTATTTTTAAGGTTGCTGCATAAATATTGTTCTGCATTACATGTAGGCAGCAACCCGCTTTTAACCATTTCACTGACAATGTCGCAAAAATGCACGACGACAAATAGTGCAGTTCCAGATCAGACGCCGCCTTGAAAAGGCGGCGTCTGATCAGGCACTTCACTTTTTGTTTCAGACTATATTTCTATATCTGTGCTTTATTCCTATGAATTTTTTCTTGCTTTTTATATCATATCCCTTTTTTACCGAATGATTTAACAGAATTGGTTTGCAGACGACTAGATGCTAAATAAATTTATCTATCTATCTATCTATTAGAAATACGGCGCCGAAAGGGTTTACCATATATCTGATAGCGTTGCCTTTCAATGCATTTGCAAACAGAGGAGAACCAGATCAGACGGCTCTGATATTAACCGTCTGATTTAGGTGTACGTAGTTTGCTTATGGTATGATAAAGATCTAATTTTACAGTTTCTGTCATGGCCAAACATTTCTTATTATGAAAAGTCTGCTAGTTAATATTCATGATGACATTATTTTTAACATGAATATGGATGTAGTAAAGGATATAACCTGTTCTCCTTTACCGATTCCCTCATAGTTACACCTTTTGGCGTCTCTTTAAAAGTCACCTTTTGAAACCATTGTGATAAATAGAGCATTTGGGTCTAAATATAGCCTATGAGGTAATGGGTCTAAAAATAGCATATGACGTAATAGCTTAAGTGATCGCTGTGGAGAGGTTCTACTGTATATACGTATTTCTAAAGGGTTGCATAAAACACAAACCAAAACTTTGATATAATTTTATTACACAGACACATGAGTACATGTGTGACAGTTTTAAACCACATCATTTAAATATTACATTATATTTTGCATTGTTCCTCACATACTTGGACACACTGCCCAAAAACAGTTTAACCCGCTCCCTCATATTGACGCATTTTGACGCCTCAGTGAAAACCATTTTGATTTTTTTGTAAAAAATAGAGCATTTGCTCCTATGGAGCAAATGCTCTGTTTATCACAATAGTTTCTAATCTACAACATTCTAAAGTTTCACTTTTCTCTAGTAAATACTCGTTTCGGCAGATTCATTCAAAGCTAACCTATGAGTCAATGGGATAAAACGTTCAACTTTAAGCCTTTAGCTTGCTAAAGCCCATCTACTGAGGACCCGTACAAACTGGCTGGATGCCGATACGAGACCGGTGTAAATCCTTTACCTTGTAAATAGTCATGTAATAAATAATAACATCATCAATATTAATCAGAAGATTTTGATTAATGACATAAACTGTATATTTAGTTCGGTAAGCAAGTAGAGTAGACACATATCAGATATCAGCTTCTATATGGTCCTGTATTTGCTTTACGGAAATCTTTACACAAGGGATATCACTTCCTTCATTTTGAACATGGCATAAATAGTTATCTCCCTTTTTCAATCTTCGACATGAATGATGAAGGCTTGGTATTTTTGAAATAGATTATTTCTAAATTGCTTCACTGAAGCATTGTATAACTCTATCCCGCCATATAACTGAAGCATTGTATAACTCTATCCCACCATATAACTGAAGGTCGGCTGAAACTCTATTCGTGTGCAATTTTGACTTACTTCGATTCATTCAAATATGTCTGAGAAACTATTGGTCAAATGTCAAACAGTTTTGAACCTTTTGAGACGCCGGATTGCTCGATCGGCACCTCATCTGGATCCAATATGTTTTCGAATTCTGTTCGCGCTTAGTATGGCAAGGGTTAACCCTTCTCTTGTCGAACGAAATCTGACTAGCATTTTCAAACAGCTTGGGTTAGTATGAGATGCCGAGTAACTCGGCGACTCATCAAGATCCAAGTTATTTGACACTCGGTCAATAGTTTCTGAAAAGCTTGAGCGAATCGGATAGAAGTAATATTATAACAGATAATGGTTTTATCAGTTTAGTTTTATCATGTCAAGTGTTAATACTCCACAATCAGTTTGTCAAGCGTACATTGTACACGTAGTCCTAGTACAGTAAAATCTCTCTAAAACGACCGTCATAAAAGGGTCTAATAATAGCAGTCCATTCTACTAAAGATCGTACGACTGAAATTACCGTACCTTCTAACATGCGACGATCGCAACTGGAAGTTACAAATGGAAGTTACAACTGGAAGTTACAACTGTAACCCTGTAAGTTACAACTGGAAGTTACAACTGAAAGTTACAACTAGAAGTTGCGATCGTCGTATTTTAGAACTTACGATAATTTCAGTCGTATGAAGTTAGCCTTGATTGCTGTACAATAAAATGTGCGATCATTTCGCCTATCCGAGTAGGAGCGATTGTCTTAAAATAATAAACGACAATAACCATTAGTAAAACGGAGCCTTGGTCTTAGATGAAATTGGTAGCTTGATGCAGGACAAAAGTTAAACAGAAATCTCCGATTGGAGCTTTCTGCAGTATTTTCTGCAGTATTAAAGCAACCCCTTCTTAAACCTTTTCCCTGATCAATATTCATGTAAGAAGTAATGGCACCATGACTGTTTATTAGCTGAATTTTTATGATGTGAATTTTCAAGGGATTTCTTTGCTTTGGCAAAAACTATAGACTCAGATCTGTATAATGTCATAAGCAGATAGAGCAGGTCCTGATCGGACAGGTCCTATAGGAGCCGTCTTATCTGGGTCTTCTCCGTTTGCAAATGCATAAAAAGGGGAAAGGTTTAATTAAGTGGTCGTTTGAGGAAGGTTCTACTGTTTCACACATTCAAATATGACTTGATGTAATTTGGTGAAGTCCAAAAGTGATATCCACTCTTCATGTTATCAAATCATCATAAACGTCTGACAAAACCGTCAGTAAGGTTGTCATCCAATTTGAATACACAAATATGGCAACAGGGTAGTCGATGGCTGTTTTCATATCTGAAACGACATGAATTGATTTTAATGCTTTTAATTATCAAAGTAAACATTGATACGTTTCTTCGTATATGGTGTGAACAATTTTCAAAAAAGGTTTTAACTTGAAAATAGTGCATCCATTACAGAACAGTGATATTCCATGCTACCTTTACATGTAAGTGTATTGCGGAAATTCACTCTTTGCATGCTAAGTAATTTTCATCTGCGACAATTGTCGTCTGCTTAGATTCCTAAAATAATTTTCTCTCATTTCTTTGCAAAAATATGATAAAAGTATCCAACAGTTTGGACCCTGATGAAACACCACATTATGTGGCATCTCATCACTCATCAGTGTCCAAATTGTTTGCACAAGTAATCAGGGTCTCGCCGCTAGCGTGCAAAGAGTTAATGTCTGAATTAAGGTCTGGAAACAATATTCAATATCTGAAAAACTATATACTATCTTATACGCACATTAACATTATATTTACATTTTTATTTACATAAAATGATGTCAGATGTGGTAAACGTGTAAAACATAAATATCTAACAAAATAACAGTGTAGACCTAGATCAGACGGTTCCTGAAGAAGCTGTCTGACCAAAGCTTTCTCCGTTGGCTTATGAAGTAATATATATCTGAATCTACAGTAAAGTTAAAACTTTAGAAGAAACCTCACATATACTTGGCCATTACAACAAATTATTTTGGACAAAAATAAAAATGTATGGGACAAAGTGGGTCAAGCCTATTTTTTTAACATTCATATATTAAAAATCTACTTCGTATCATAAAAGGGTATGAGTAGAAACTAATGTGTTTTTAAAAGATTTTCAAGAGATCTAATTTTAGCATATCATTTGTGGTGTTCGGTGGTCTAGTGGAAACGCGCTTGACTATCAGTTCGGAGGTCCGTGGTTCAAATCCCGGTCCCTCCCGGAAATTTCAGAGACGATTTTCAGTGTCTCCCACCCGCACATCCTCTCCACCCAGGGGTTAAAATGGGTACATGTGAGGGTCACTCGCCGGTACTGCGGCTGCATGATTGCGCCATATGTTAGCAGTGCTCAATATTGTAGTTCAATGGCTCAATGACCAGGGGAGTAAATGTACAGTCGGCTGAGCGGTCATTCGGACTGAAAGTAGACTATAACTAGGTACTTTTTATATCATTGCCGTCCCTATGTTCTTAATCTTATTTTAGAGGTGTTATTTAAGGTATTGAAATATCGAAATAGTATAAACAAACAGTCGCTTTAAATATGTATATAGTATCTGAGCCGCCTATTTATACTAAATTGAACGTCCGGTCTAGAGGGGTTTTACTGTACTCTAAATTTTGACAGGTGACAATGTTGACCTTGTCCAGACTCCGCACCTAGACATGAGATAGCTGGTCTTGATCTACACTATTTGCAAATATTATAATTGTTTTGATTTGTCATATACAATGCCCGTCTTGTCCCTTACCGACGAATGTCAGCTAACATTTCAATTTAGTCAATTTTAAGTGAAGCTTCATTCATTTAAGTTGTTAAGAAACTATTGATCGAGTGCCCAACCAGCTTAGATCCTGATCAGACGCTGAGTTACTTGGCGTCTCATCTGGACCCAATCTGCGATTAAGGTAGGGATTTAAAAAAAGAGTTAAAAAAAGAGTTAGACCTTCTGATCCTTCGAGATCATGAATTTCAGTACTTCTTGTTCTGAAAATTGAATACCGCTTAAGCCGGTGCTAGGGGGCGTGAGCAGTGTTGCACTTTCAATTACTGCTCATGAACAGACTCAATAAAACCGAGTCTGCAATTTTCTCTTTTTGTGTTGCAATTTTTGCTTCCGGGGGATCACCACCCTTCAGAATTTAAAAAATACGGGATAAGGGTTAAGGTAGCGGGATAAGAGTTAAAAAAGCGGGATAAACAGTTAAGAAAGCGGGACAATAGTTAAGGTAGCGGGATAAGAGTAATGGTGGCGGGATAATATTAGTTATACAGATCATTGGCGGGGTATCTGACTTTTTGTTTTCTGCTGAGGAAAATCATGTTGCCCGAGCCGTTAGTCGAGGGCAGGGAATAAAAAGTCAGATATCCCGCCAATGATCTGTTTAACGATTTTATTATACTGCAAAGTTAATTTTTTGTAGCAGTTAATTTGCTTCCCTCGGGGACCTCATACTGTAAGGTAAGGGCTTATATCACTCTGCACCCTAGTTCATCGTGTGTAACAACCAGCTCATTACATGTGTGGATAGAAAGGGATCTTCCAGGTGAATTAGTTTCTCAAAGGCTTGAAAGAATCAGGCATTAGTAAAACTTTCAGCAGATCAGCGGTTAAGCAGACACTATTTTTCAGCATGAGAACGGTTAAACTTAATTTAGGGAATGGCGCAATTCCGACGTCATTTGGATGACGTCAAAATGACCTGTTTTGATATTCAGACAAATGGGCGGTGGAAGGAGCGGCTGTGCATGTGCATAAATAAAATCTTAATCGATTTGGGTGTGGATTGTCTTAGTAAAAGCGGGGGTTTGGGGACTTATCGTTACGTACACAAGCACTTTGACAACATTTGCAGCATCAGAGCAGAATAAGACCTTCGCCACGTATGGGGTTTATTTACATTTTTATACAACAAATATAACAAAAATGTTTCTCAATGGATAACCTTGTTACTCCCCAAACGCTTGTTATTTCTTTTGAGAGAGGTTTTTTGGATCGAATCGACGAAGTGAAGCTGGTCGGTCATTTTTATTTTTTGTAGCAAGGAAGCGAGGCCCTTGACGGGGGAAATTCCATTGTTGCTCATGGCTCCGTATATACATCAGAATTTAGAGGGATACACGGCTTTTATACATGGCTAATTGACCAATGAAAATCGAGAATTTTACTTTGCAGTATAATAAGAGTTACGGTAGCGAGATAAGAGTAACGGTAGCGGGATAAGAGTAACGGCCCACCGGTAGCGGTATAATAGTTAAGATAGCGGGATAAGAGTTACGGTAGCGGATAAGGATTAAAACTCATGTTTATCAAGGTGTATTAACTTTTTCAATATATATGAGAACATCACTGTGAATCGAAGGAAAACATTACCATTTTCAGACAGTTATTTGTTCTTCAAATAAGGACAGTAACAGCATTATGGTTGCTCCAATCCATATACCAACGTTGTTAAAGAAGAATGTCGTCTTTGGCTTCTCTTTCTTCTCTTCAAGCAGCTGTGGAAGCTATATAAGAAACATACAAACAGTATATCACCAATCTTCAGACTACTAAGCATATTATTTTTTTCACAATGTTTATCCACTTCATATGTATAACTCAACCTACAATGTTAAACCAAAGTGCATGTGTTTCCAAAGCTGCAAACAAAGTGTCAGACAGTCAACCCATTCCCTGTTGCAGATTTATTTATTATATCAGTTTTATATAATAGCATATAAACACAGGATATTTTGACTCAGACAGAAACTGCAGAATTAGATCTATATTATATTATAAACAAACAGAGTAGACCCTGATAGCACTCCTATAGGAGCCGTCTGATCTGGCTCTACTCTGTTTGCAAATTCTATGCGTGGCAATGCGCTTATATGAGGGGAAATGATTAAGGCATTAATGGGAATCAGAGTTTAATCTGTTAAGTGCCAAACAAATTCTTAAACAAAATATTGCTTATACATGTATTTATACTTTAAAACCTTCAAATATGTCAGTGACTGACGAATGAACCGAATACCTCAAATTACATTGGCAGCTTGTATTTTTACACAATAAGGGACTTAAAAGAAGATGAAAATGTTTAAACTTCAAGTTCACCAAACTTAATACACTTAGTTCTTACATATCCTAACTGACATCTAAACAAACCAAGTTTTCTATTTTTAACCCTTTGGGAAACAAATTGACCGGGTTTTTTGCAAACAATGTAGACCCAGATCAGAAGGCTCCTGGGTGGTCCTCTGATCAGGGCCAGCACTGTTTGTCATTCAAAGTCCTCTGACAACTTTTCATTCTGAATGGATGCTATATTAACACATTGATAGACTGATAGTCTGAAAATCAGCATTCAAATGCTTAAGACTAACAACGTCTGTTTTCAGAATTACTTTGCTTCTGGATAACGCAGAACACCAAATTTATAATCACAAAGTGGTCGTTTGGAAGCTGTTCTATTGTAGATAGGATATTTTGTTAAACAACTTTTGTCGTCTGCAAAATTTGTCGTCTGCTATATTTTTTTCTTCTTTTTTTATTTAAAAAACATAGTCATGGTAACAAACAGTTTGGATCCAGATAAGACGTCTCATCTGAATCCAGACTGTTTGCATAGGTAATCACAGATGTCACATAGGCAACGAAAGAGTTAAAAAAAAACCTGGTGGCCATGGCGAAAGAGCAAATTTACCATATCAACCAGTGAGATGTACAGGAACATTCCTGCCGTGATGGCGAATATCCAGTTCCTCACTTCTGGATTGGTAGACACAGCTAGTCCCACGTACAAGCCGACCATGGCGGTTAGAGAGGACAGGAAGTTAAACGCTAAAGCTCGGCCAAATGACAGACCGCTGGTAAGGAGAATAGCAAAGTCTCCTGCAAAAACAAAAACAAAACTCACGTAAATAGTGGTGCCCTGATTACCCTAAGTACCGTAAAACCTCCCTAAACCGGACATCCAATTAATTATAAATTTTCATCTTGGAGACAGGTTGCAGCTTAATGCATGGTGACTTTCACCCTACAATAAGCAACCACCTGCCTAAAAGTACCTAAATTCGTCTCTACTATAATTCCGGTTTAGACGAGTTTTACTGTATTCAAAGAGAAACACTTATATACAAATAGCACAGGGCCAGAACAAACTGTTCTTCTTGTAGTATCTAATCTAGGTCTACACTTTTTGTTACTGAGTCTGAATATTTAGCGTAATTGAGGTTGACAGGGAGATTAATACTTTAGGAAAATAAGGTTACAATGCTGCACTACACAGAAGGATAATACAAGTCAAAGTAAGAACACAATTTGAGTGAGCAATATAAAATCTAATCGACATCAAGAAACTATTGTGTGACCATATTCCACATTTATAAATTGGGCATATATTCCTTTGCTCTATGTTGTAGTATTGATGAACAATTAAAACTATAACAACGTGTCTGAAATTACCTAACTCGTGTGGGAACTCGTGACAAAATATTGCAATACTTGTTGACACCCCAAGATTGATGCTCTCAGTAAAAGCTGCTCCAATGGCCAAACCGTCCGCGAAATTGTGCACTGCGTCTCCAATAACAACCATGATGGCCAAAGGAGGCATTTCTGCAAAAAGCAACTTTTGATTTATACCCCATGCAAGTTACGACCTTTAACCCATTACTCCATGAATATTCATGAAAGAAATAATTACAGGATGAGTATTAATTAGATCTATTGTTATAGTAGCACAAGGCAGAAACTGTAGACTCAAATCCGTATTAAATCATAAGTAAACAGAGCAGACCCAGATCAGACGGTTCCTACAGAAGCCGTCTGGTCTGGATCTACTCTGTTTGCAAAGGCGTGAAAATGTGTTTATATTAATGAAAGGGTTAATACTTCATTGAGCTCGATTTTATAATAACATGTTAATCATGCAGTAAGTATGTAAACGATTTATTATGTTTACTACTAGATGTTGAATGAAATTCTAACATAAAGAGGCTGTCAATGTTTACATAGATCCTACAGTATAAGTACAGTTATGTTAATTTTTGCAAGCTAAGTAAGATTTCGTCTGCAACAATGGTCTTCTGCTTCAATTCAAATAATAAAATGTATTTCATTTCTTTGCAGAAATATGGTCAGAGTGTCAAACAGTTTTGATCCCCAGATGAGACGCCGCATTACGTAGCGTCTAGCCTTGATCCAAACTGTGTGCATACGCAATCACGGTTTTACCACTAGCTTGCATTGAGCTAGGGGATTCTTCCAGTTGAAGAAATATTGAAGGAGTATTAAGACAGACGTTAAAGTAAAGGTTGGCTGAACGTCAAGTTAGATTTTGCAACAACACACCTACTATAAGCAAATTATAAACCCATGATATAATATTGGATTAATATACATGTACTTAAATAGACAATGAAAATCAACTTAAAATATGTATCCTGGATATATGTCCAACTCATCTATGCTACATGAAATATGTCTGGAACTTAAATTCTATTGTCGAGGAATTGATATTATTGTAGGTTCTAAACATTCGTATGTTTGCAATGTCAATATCAAAGCAATAGAGGCGATACTGTTTTAAGCAATGAAGCGTTACTATCTGATTTTGCAGAAGCATATTTTTAAACTGCATCTACCATAAGTGGCAGTTGATCATCAGAGATTTTATCATCAGGAGTAATTAGGTTTTTTTAAAAAGTATTATGCCTTTCAAAAAAGTTGTAGAACAGGAGTGTGCTATAGGAATTCTAAGTAAATGATCTTTTTATATATTTTTCCACCCAACCCTATAATTTTGCTACTCATTAGAGATGTATCTCCGGGGCGATTCTAATAAGTAGCAGCATGTGTGATTTGCCTTAGAAATAGGAGATTTTGATACGCATTCTATCTACAACTCTGTAAAACATTTGACAGACATATTTGTATGATTATTACGCTAAAACAGGACAAGACTCGATAATTATAATACTGCTTATAGTACAGGGGTGCCTCGCCTCTACTTATAGGTTTGGATTAACCATTGACCATTGTCACAATACTGTGTAGATACGGTACAACCATCTACAAACAACCAACATACAGAGGTCCTCTTCTGAGTCTTACAGACAGATGGTTGCTTAATGCAGGACAAAACTAATGCAGAAAGGTCCTTTATGAGTTTTCTGCAATACTTTCGTACTGCATTTAGCAACCATCTGCCTCTAAAGGAACACATGTTTATAAAGTGGTTGTTTTTGAGAGACGTTACTGTAATTATGTTAGAGCTTCTTGTGACGGTTAAGAACAAAAATTAACAGCATTTCTTAGCTATGTTAGAACATGTGTTGGTTAAGAACAAAAATTAACAGCATTTCTATCTCCCCCTCCCTTAGTGATACGCTCTAATCATAAAAGGTATAGCAAACATAGAAAAAGAAATATATTGTACACATGTGTTAAAGTTTTAACCTATTTACATTCGTTTGGAATTAAATAAACGATTTGGGAAATGTACAAATATGCCATGACACATTTAGATCGAGGTAAGTGCGAATAAAATTACTGGCATCGATAACAAAACTCTTTGGTCAAATTTAAATATATATGTGTAATTACAAAATGGTCGTTATTTTCCTAAAAATAACTTAAGTCTCAAATCAACGATATGAAAAGAATGTTAATTTGAAGGGTGTTGAAAACAATACTCAAGCTGCATGCAAATAACAAACTGAATTAAACCAAATGTTCAACTATATAATATACAAGCATTTAATTAATAGTTAGATATATTATTTATGTAAACTGATTTCTAACTAACTAACTATCAATACAATCTATACATTGCAACGTCCTGCTACAAATGAAACAACGCATTCAATTTTATATGTTGTACATATTTACATCTACATGAGCATAGTCGTGTTATAATAGGTATGTGTAAAGGTATGTGTACAGTATGTGTACAGGTATGTGTACAGGTATGTGTAAAGGTATGTGTAAAGGTATGTGTAAAGGTATGTGTACAGGTATGTGTACAGGTATGTGTAAAGGTATGTGTACAGGTATGTGTACAGGTATGTGTACAGGTATATGTACAGGTATGTGTAAAGGTATGTGTACAGGTATGTCTACAGGTATGTGTACAGGTATGTGTACAGGTATGTGTAAAGGTATGTGTACAACAGAACGGAAAATACGAAATATTTACTTAACCCTTACAAGATACAAGAAGCTTTATTTAGAGTCGGTTATGTAGAACATAATAACATTAGCTTTATAGCTAGTTTCTGACAATTAATCAGTAATAAAAGAAAAACTACATATACCACATGCTGAACATTTGAAGAATATTGATGGTATAGTCTCAAGATTTGAAGAAATTTTGTTTAGTGAAAAAAGGTATTATGGGAAAAAGATAAAGAGCATTTTCATCTGTAAATAAGTGTTCACAATCTTTTCCAAATTTTCCAAAACAGTGAAAGTAGCGAAACACTTTACGAACAGTGGCTTCACAGCATGCAGTATATAAAATGATGTAGATGGCTAAAAATAATACATTATCACAGACACTGATTATTTTGCAGTCCGTGTCTGTTCTTTATTTTTTTTAAAATAATATAGCATATTTGAGATATACAATGAAAAGAGAAAGTAATGACAAACTGTTTTAGGAACATACAGGACATTTACAGGTTGGACCGCACCAAGTCCGTACCAACTTCACACACTCATTATAGTT
This sequence comes from Azorinus chamasolen, assembly GCA_963576725.1. NCBI lineage: Eukaryota > Metazoa > Mollusca > Bivalvia > Cardiida > Solecurtidae > Azorinus > Azorinus chamasolen. Next base: position 71,074,706 of record OY755248.1, read on the forward strand.
GTCTGTTTGTCTCAAGTGGTTTGGGAGGCTGTTCCAGACTTGGGCGGCCTGGAACCTAAAATACTGTTTTCCATAGGTACTTGTTCTGACTTTTGGTATGTTAAGCATGTGAGTATACCGAAAAGAGTAAGATGATGAATATGTTTTGAAGCTGACTAAATCATGCAGATAGGAAGGAGACATTTTGTAGAGACAGTTGAATGTTTCGATAGCCATATATCTAATTCTGCTTAAATGCAGTGTGGGCATATTAGCTTTTTGTAGCAGATCTTCATAAATACATAAATACTCCATAAATGCACATTTAACCCTTTCACTGCCACTGTCGAATAAATGCACCATGACAAATAATGCAGTCCCAAGGCGGCGTCTGGTCAGGGACTTCACTTTTTGTCTCAATCTCTATTTCTATATCTGTGCTTTATTTCTTTGAAATTTGCATTTATTTATCTTATTTCCTTACTTTACTGAATGATTTAACAAACGTGGATTGCAGACGACAATTAGAAATTTGGCGCAGAAAGGGTTAATCAACTATGAAAGCAGAACAGACCAATCTGATCAGGGTCTGCTTTGATTGCTTATGAAATAATATACATAGAGGATCTTACATGAGTGTTCTTGATTATTGGATTTATTAAATGAGTCTTTTTAAAACGATAAAAAACGAGCTTTAGCGAGTTTTTTTTATCGTTTTAAAAGACGAATTTAATAAATCCAATAATCATGAACACGAATGCAAGATCCTATTTATAACATAACACACACAAATGTTATTTGCAGCCAATATTTCAGCAGTAACGTGGATTGTTATAAATTCTCCTTACATATAGAAATGATGAATGAAAGGTGTTATTAGGTTCGCTAGGTAACTGGGACAAAGTAGGTCCAAATTTTCCAACTTCATTTTTTACTTACTGTCATATCAACCAGGATCTAATTCAGACCCCTCTGGTATTCAATTTAACTGTGATAGTTTATGATACAAAAACATACAGAAACACGTCAAAATAATTTTTGAGTTACAGTTTTGACATACATAGTTACAAACACGTCACATTATGACGTCATTGTACACAACATGTGTCTATGTAAAGCGCGCCATTTACATGAAGACCTACGAGGGGTGTTCCAAAAATAATGTCACTTGCATCGGTGCTCATATAGCGGAAGTGCTTTTGTTCATTTTAATTTGCTCTGCCCTTCAAAATACTCTCCGCCAGCCAGAATACACCTTTTTAGCCGGTCAATCCATTTTTGGAAGCATTTTTCATACTCTTCAATGGGGACACCCATCAGACACTGATAAACAGCAGATCCAAGGGCATTTCTCGAATTGTATCTCCTTCCAGATAAATGATGTTTAAGTTTTGGAAAGAGAAAATAGTCGCAGGGGGCCAAGTCTGGCGAATACGGAGGGTGCGGAAGGACGGTAACCTTCTCTGACTCCAAAAAGTCAGTCACAATACGTGCCTTGTGAGCGGGTGCATTATCATGCAAAAGTCGGACATACTTAAGTCCTGTTTTGGGGCGGCTACTTTTGTAGTAGTTCTTCAATTTTCTCAGAACAACGTTTTTATAGAACTTGCCTGTGACCGTTCTGCCTTTTGGCACCGGGATTTGAATAGCTGGACCCTTATTAGTGAAAAAAATAGCATACAAAACCTTCTTTACCGTTCGTATTCGTTTGGCAATACTTGGGCGTCTGGCATTTTTAGTGGCCCATATTCGGTTGGAAACCTTCCGCTTTGGTTCAAAATAATACACCCAGGTCTCATCACCAGTGACTATATTATCAAAAGCCTTTTTACTATATTTTGGGTACATTTTGAGAAGTTTTTTGGCCATTGTTACACGCGTCTTCTTTTGCTCATCCGTTAACAAATGGGGTATCCATCTTGCATTTATCTTTCTAACTTTTAGGTGTTTCTTCAAAATTGCATGAACTCTTGCTAACGACAAGTTTGTCATTCGAGCCAATTGTCTTACAGTGAATCGAGCATCAGTTTTGAGGATATTTCGGATTTTTTCTATGTTACCTTTGGTCGTAGTTGTTGCAGGACGACCTGGGCGAGCAGCATCTTTCAGTTGCTGCTGCCCAGGACTAAATTTAGCTACCCACCTACAAACAGTCCTGTGGGACATTTGGCCCTCCCCATAAATGTCACACACTTCGCGGTGAATATCTACAGCCTTTATGCCGAGTAATGACCTACCTTTTATATAGGCCCTAATTTCAAGAACATTTTCAGCTCGTTTTCCTGTCATTTTGTGTATAGTCTAACGAATAGACTATGAAACGATGTACACTGTACCGAGGCAAGTGAACGTGTGGACGAGATATTTACCTGTGTCACGAGCCAGTGATCACTCAATCGACACGAGGTGGTTTTGTGCATGAATTGCACGATTTCCGCGAAATAAAGCACAGATGACATTATTTATGGAACACCCCTCGTACATACAATCGCCAACACGTCCGACACTCACTGTCAATGGGATTCGAAATGCGCCTTCGTTTTGGTATATTAAGCCCTTCATTAGTGTTGTATGTATACACATGGACATGGACATTTCCACCGAGAAAAAAATCTCGATTCAAGTTCAGTGAAAATGTTTGAAATGGACAAAAGATTCAGTACGAACTGCTGCATAAAATGTGTTGGAACAGGAGGAAGATTTTCGCGATCAGCTGAGTTAGTGAGTATAGCATATTTGAAATATGTTTGTGCTGTGCTGGATTCAGATGACTATTGTTGTTGATTGATGGGATATTTGTATGAGTAGAAATCTGCATAAACAAAAGGACATGCGGTGAAGAAAATGCAAAGTTGAGGAGGCATTTTAAATGTAGAATGGATTGTATGGGTCAGAGTAGCTGGTAGGTCTTTTTTGGCATACATTTTGTATATGATTCCTGACAGCGATTACAATTTGTATTATTTTATCGAAATTAAGGCGCAAGTGCCAACAATCCTTTGCCATCTATCGTGACTCAATCGTGGACAGGTAGGTCGACCACCGTCCGCCAGTTTGTTTGTTTTGACAGCGCGTATGAATCGTTCGAATGTCATTCGGTCGTTCGAATGTTATTCACTAGTGAATATATGCCCATGATTATCAAAAAATAAATGATAGTGTTACGTCACGCTGAAGCCACGTGTTATGTTATAAATGTAGATCTAATTATACAGTTTCTGTCATGATCAAAACTTGTACAGAGTTAGGTTGTCTGTGATCAAGCACTACGCAGTCCGTTATTCGAATAACCAACTACGAAATATTTCGCGGTTTGTTATTCGCATTCAAATGATGAAATATCTCTCCGTTTAAAATGGGAAAAACAAAATGAAGAGATACACATAGATAAAATATTTGCACAAAATTAATGCTTGCTATGCAATACCGATTTTTATTAGTCTTGTTTTTAATCAAATAACGAAATAGTTCGCAGTTCGACTTTCGAAAAACGAAATGTCAAATTAAGCTATAAATGCGCAGTGGTGATATACAAGACTCTGTTTACCAAACTCGTAGTCGATTCAAATTTTATATCAATAAAACGTGACCATCTGAATAACGAAACAGAGTAGACCCAGATCAGACGGCTCTTACTGGAGCAGTATGCTCAGAATCGGCTTTGTTTGCTTATGACATTTAATAAATCTGACTCTTCAGTGTCTACCAATACCACAAAGGTCTGTATACATTGTATACATGAGCCATTATAAAAATCAACTTGTGAATATTCATGATGTCATTATTTCTGGCATAAATACTCAACAGGGAAAGGTTAAAACTATTGTGATGATATTTTAGAGAAGTACTGTCCTTTCAACATTATTGTAAACACTATCCCTTGTGATTTCTACGAAGTAGTTTCCCTTTGATTATTTCCAAAACCGAAAGTAGCGTGGTTATACTCAGCAGGACAGACTTTTAACAACAGAATTGATTGTTTGCAAGGTTAGTTCTTTCTTGATTGATTTCAATTTGATTGTCTGTCCATTCAATAACCATTTGCAATGTATAGTTTAGTAGAGAATCATTCCATTTGAATGTTTTAAATAGCATTTGTGATTTATTATGATCACTGGGTCCACTCGGTAAAGTCCGTGATAGATCGATAGTATTCGTAATCGTTAGAGGGAGCTAGCGGTAATATCCGCTAGGGGGGGCTATCTGTTTGCATATATAAACGCAGCACATGCCAGATTTAGGCAGAATGGCTGACTCTCTCAGAGAGTCAACTTGGCTTGTTCAATAGAACAGAATTGAACAAATACAGGCCAGCTATAGGACTTTGTGCCAATAGTAAAGCTTGTCGAGCTATATCTCGCATTCTCTTGTGAAGCCCCGCTACCAAGAGAGAGTTATAGCAGTACAACGCTTACTAAGTGTACGGGTCGTATAGTTTGTCTACGAGCTGGAGCCGTTAAAGGTTATATAGCCATAGTAGAGTTGTAGCTGATAGAGACGCAGCTCAGTTAAGAGTTATAGCCCTGTTAGATATACACCGGAGGAGTTGCAGCTCGGGGTAGTTGCATCTCTCGAGCTGTGACTGAAGCCAGAACTCTGTGGAGTTATAACTGCTCAGTTGGAGCGCAGTTTCTGCATTGCAGTGTACAGAGTTATAACTCGAGGAGAGCTACAACTACGAGCCATTCTCATAGCTCAAGTCAGAAAGAGTTATTCAGTGATCATAAATGTTTGTACATATTCACCAATAGTTTTAGTTTCTTAAATCATAGGCTAGGCAAGCCCCAAGGAAAATCTTTTATATATTTTGTTGTACATATTTGTATATATACTTGACCGCTCGGGCAGAGAAACGTTACATATTTTGGTGGCAGCCGGTGGGATCACAATAGATAAAACCACCATTATCTAACCCCCGCCATGGCAGGTTCTAATGAAGAAAGTGTTTTAGAACGCATTAGTAGACTGGAGGCTGAAAATGAGCAATTGAGATTAGAGAATGAAATTTCAGCTTTGCAAAGAGAAATAACACAATTGGAATTAACATTGCCAACCACATCTACACCTGCCAACCCACCTGCATCTGTAGCTAACCAGCGCTTAGCAGATGTAGAGATAGAGCAGAAAACGCCACGGAGGCGTTCTAAAGTATGGTGGAAAGACGAGACTGAGAATTTGAGTCCTGTGAGACAGAACTTGTTCTCAGACGTGGCAGATAAGTGTAAGGAAGACAAAGATGGAGCTGACCAATTTGTAACTACTCGAAAACGTAGCCAATCACCAGCTCGCAATGCTATGATAAAACCAGCCACATTTGATGGGTCTGGCTCTTGGCTTGACTATAGAGCTCATTTCGAGACGTGCGCAGAGATCAACTGCTGGGATTCCAAAGAGAGGGGGCTATATCTAGCCGTTGCTCTTAGGGGTCAGGCTCAGGGAGTCTTTGGAAATTTGGCTACTAATTCCAAAGACTATGACTCGCTTGTGAAAGCGCTAGAAGAGCGTTTTGCCCCACCTAACCAGACCGAGTTGTATAGGGTACAACTTCGTGAGAGGAAGCAGAGGGCTACAGAGAGTTTGTCCGAGTTAGGACAAGAAATAAGGAGACTGACCAACTTGGCCTATGCATCAGCTCCCAGTGATGTGAGAGAGACTCTGGCCAAAGAGCAGTTCATAGATTCTCTAGCTAGCACAGATATGAGGATAAGAGTGAAGCAGGCCAGACCAACAAGTCTTAATGACGCTGTAAGACACGCCGTTGAGTTGGAAGCGTTTGTTAACGCTGAAAAACGGAAGCTGCAAAGTGAGGGGGTATTATACAGTGCCAATGCCACAGCTTCAGCTGTTGATAGCGAGGGAGCAGCTTTCAAAACCTGTCCAACACGGTAGAACGTCTTGAGGAACAGATGAAAAAGCTTTTGGCTAGGTATAACGATGCCAAGCCAACACCCACTAACAGGAGACAGAGCGGGCACGATGTTCGTCAGCAAAGCAAACGCCCCTCATGCTATGAATGTGGCTCTAAGTCGCACTTCAAGAGAAACTGTCCAAAGTTGAGGAATACAAAATATCAGGGTAAAGCTGAGCCGAAGAAAATTACAAACACAGTCAATGTGTCAAAAAGAAGTGGCTCAGGTTTGTTTGTTCCAGCTTTATATCAAGGCAAAGTCCTGGACTGCCTTGTTGATACCGGGGCGACTATATGGCTCATCTCATCTGAAGTTTGGAACAAATGTAATGAAGCAAGGAGCAGCAATTTGACTGCTTACGACAAACCAATCATCTCAGCAGCTGGAACACCCCTAGTGGTACAGGGCAAGGCGTTCATCGTTCTTGAAATAGATGACGAGAAATATGAGATGGAGGTGATAGTAGCTGATATAGAATGTGAAGCAATGCTAGGATTGGACTTCATGCAGAGAAACGAATGTTCCATAGATGTAGCTAACCTCACCATAACAGTTCGAGGCAAACCTAGCAAACTATCTAGTCAAGGAAGCACAGGCTGCTATCGGGTCACTGTAGCAGAAAAGGTAGAAATCCCTGCTATGTCGGAAATGATTGTTCCAGGCAAGGTGGGTGGGCTGCCTACTCACATGAGGGATTTATGTCTGATTGAACCATCAGACAGGACTTTGCTCAGTGACAAAGGCCTGGTGGCTAGAACTCTTGTAAATGCAAGTGAAAAAGTGCCACTTCGTGTTATGAATGTATCTGATGAGTCACAGACCCTATATGCAGGGACCAATATGGCTACACTGAGTCCTGTCACAGAAGTGAGTGGTACAGTGTGTTCCACAAAGCCAACTGGACAGCTGCCTATCCATCTGACTGACTTGTACAATCGTACAGTAGATGGTATGACCCTGGAGCAAAGTAAACAGGTTGCAAAACTCTTGATAAAATATTCAGATACCTTTTCAAAGTCAGATGAAGATATTGGCAGAACAGGTGTTGTGAAACATAAGATCAACACAGGAAACGCCAGACCAATAAAGCAACCGCTCCGCAGGACTCCTATTCATCTTAATGATGAAGTAGATAGACAAATTGATGATATGCTGAAAAGAGATATCATTGAACCATCCTGTAGCCCATGGGCAAGTGGTATAGTGATGGTTAGAAAGAAAGATGGGTCGAGTCGTTTTTGCATTGACTACCGAAAACTCAATGACCTCACGGTGAAAGACTCATATCCCATTCCAAGAATTGATGACTCCCTTGACCAGTTAGCCGGAGCAAAATGGTTCTCCTGTCTAGATCTGAACTCGGGCTACTGGCAAGTGGAGCTAGATGAACAAGACAGAGACAAATCCTCCTTTGTGTCACGTCGTGGTCTGTTCCAGTTTAAGGTCATGCCTTTCAGCCACATTTGAACGGCTGATGGAAACCGTGCTGGCAGGGTTAAACTGGCAGATTTGTATGATATACCTCGACGACATCATAGTACATGGAATAACCTTTGAAGAGATGTTGGCAAACTTAGACAGAGTTCTTGAAAGACTTCAAGAGTCAGGGCTAAAGCTCAAACCCAAGAAGTGCCAACTTTTCGGTAAGGAGGTTGAATACCTTGGTCATGTCATATCTGCTTCAGGGGTACACACGGACCCTAAGAAGGTGGAGGCTGTCAAGACCTGGCCAGTGCCGCATTCAACAACAGAGTTAAGGGCTTTCATAGGACTCTGTAGTTACTATCGAAAGTTCATACAGGGATTTGCAAATATTGCAAAACCACTTCACAAACTGACAGAAAAAGTCCAGCCATTCGTTTGGACAGATGAATGTAATACAGCTTTTTCTGCATTAAAAGAGGCACTTATCACTGCACCAGTCATCATACATCCAGACTTCTCGAAAGAGTTTATTCTGGACACTGATGCAAGTGACGTAGCCATAGGAGCTGTACTTTCCCAACAGGTAGATGGAAAGGAGAAGGTTGTAGCGTTTGCAAGCAAATCACTGAGCAAGTCAGAGAGGCGTTACTGTGTAACACGGAAAGAATTGCTTGCGGTAGTTCACTTCGTCAAATATTTCAGACACTATCTGTATGGGCGAAGATTTACCGTTAGAACCGATCATGGCTCATTGAGATGGCTTACGCGGTTCAAAAACCCTGAGGGTCAAGTTGCACGCTGGTTGGAAGTGTTATCCTCCTATGACATGAACATTGTTCATAGGCCTGGTCGACTGCATGGGAACGCTGATGGACTGAGTAGATTCAAGTGTAAGCAATGTGGGCTTACAGATGAAGAAAAACAGGCAGAGGAATGTAGCAGCAAGGTCAATGCTGTGGATAGCGAGTCTACTCAAAGCATGCCTCTTGACTTGAAGACAATTCAAGACTCTGATTCTGATCTTGTCAAGGTTAAGAATTGGCTGGAAAACAAATCAAAACCAGATAGCAAATATGTTGCCAGAGAGGGTTACTTCATCAAATCATTGGTAGCACAATGGCCGAGATTAGAGATCAAACATGGCGTCCTGGTGCGACGCTGGGAGGTTATAGGAACTTCCATGGTACCCAGCTCTCAAAGACGCACTGTGCTGAAGTACGCACATGACATTAAAGCGTCCGGACACCTTGGTGTTAAGAAAACGCTAAGTAGAATAAGACAGAGTTTCTATTGGCCGGGACTCCAAAACGATGTCAAGGCGTACATATGGGGTTGTGAAGCTTGTACAAAGCGGAAGGACCCCACGAGAGCAAAAAGGGCTCCGATGGGAATCGTTAGGAGTGGCTTCCCAATGGAAAGAATCGCCATCGACATACTTGGCGAACTACCACTAACAGAGGCAAACAACAAATACATCCTGGTCGTGGGCGATTACTTCACAAAATGGACAGAGTGCTTTGCAATGCCCAACATGGAGGCCAGAACGGTTGCAAAGTTTCTTGTGGAAGAAGTTATCGCAAGATTTGGTGTACCTTACAAGATCCATTCAGATCAGGGTAGGCAATTCGAAAGTTATCTGTTTAGCGAAATGTGCAAACTCTTGCAAATAGAGAAGACAAGAACTACGCCCTACCATCCACAGTCAGATGGTATGGTGGAACGTTTCAACCGAACCCTTGTGACAATGTTGAGTACGTTCGTGAACAGCCACCATACAGACTGGGATGTGCTGTTACCATATGTTCTTATGGCATATCGCTCTTCAGAGCATGAAACTACTGGAGTTTCACCTAATCTCAGTATGCTCGGGCGAGAGACAACAACGCCACTTGAAATTATGTACGAAATGCCTGACAGCATCAAAACCATTCCACAAAATCAGTGGGTATGGGAGCTAAAAGAAAGAATGGAGTCGGTACACTCATTTGTGAGACAAAACACTGGTAACTCAATGAACAGGCAGAAGAAGTACCATGACAAAGCCCTTTCATTTGAAAACTTTGCCGTCAGTGACAAAGTATATGTCTTCTTTCCTGTAAAGAAACAGGGATGCTCATCCAAGCTGACTTCGTACTGGCGTGGCCCATACGAAGTCTTGGCAAAAATGTCTGACGTATTGTACAAGGTAAACTGTGGTAGGGCTAGTAGCCCCCAAGTTATACATTGTGACAGACTTCGGAAAGTCAAGAGCCAAGTTCTAGCCGGTGAGGACCTCTTGACGGGCGAAGAAGCTGAGCCAGAGCAGACACCTGTGATTGAACAGGACCAGATACCTGAAACAGAAACAGACGTTGAGGGAAGCTCTGAAGAGGTAAGCTTTTCTCCAAAACGTAGACGACATAAGCCTGCATGGTTGTCAGACTATGTTCTTTCTCTTTTCAGGGAGATGTCTAACATTAAGCGTACGGCAAGGAAGGCAACACTGGTCTGGCCATCATGCAAGAGCTCTGTGTCTGAAGACAGGTACAAATACCATCTCCTGACATGTGTGGGAGGGGAGGTTGGCTGTGACACCTGTTTGAAAACATTCAAACAGAAGGCGTACCTTCGGCAGCATATGCAGAGAAAACATAGTAGTTTGTCAACAGATGCTGCATGTACTTCGGAGGACACGACATCAGTATCACCAGACGGTAGTGATGATGATGATGATCTAGGTCCCGATCCGGACATAGAGGTTAGGGACGAAGATGACCAGGATAGGTCTATGAACCAACTAGTACAGGGACGTATTGTCTGTAAAAAGACAAATCCAGAGCCACCAAGGGCTCCTGTCAAGCGAAAGGCGTCAGGGGAAATAATGCCCTCTCCAGAGCCTACAACATCGGCACGTCCAAGAGTTACGAAACCAACCACCGAGAGAAAAAGGGTACGGCTCTCGTGCAAGACTGATACTAACAGTAGTCCAAAGGAGAGGTGCCTAAAGATCGAAGCAGGAGAGGATGTTGTGTTCAGCTCAACTGTGCAGAGTAAGACATTGAGAAAGGAGACATTTAATCTTGGAGATTTTATCCCTAAGGGGACAGTTGACACTGATAGCATAGAAGTGACTTATGAGGAAGATGGACAAGTCACGATTGAACTAAAGTATTAGGTTAACAAGGAAAGCTTTGAATAACTTGTTGGTTGGTGTTGTTGTTAGCTGTTTTGTTTTAACATATTTTATAACTCAGGAAGAGTAGATGTGGAGAGATAAGACGTTTAGGGAGGTGAAGAAATTTAGACTTATATTTTTTTTAGTGTACCATGTTATTTTGTTCTTGTTCAGTGGTTAAGTAAACCTCATCGTTATGCTTTATATTGTACAGTTTTTTTTGTAACTCACACCCTCCCAAAACAAAGTACATGCGGGACGCATGAACCCAGAGGCGTGGGTAATGTGATGATATTTTAGAGAAGTACTGTCCTTTCAACATTATTGTAAACACTATCCCTTGTGATTTCTACGAAGTAGTTTCCCTTTGATTATTTCCAAAACCGAAAGTAGCGTGGTTATACTCAGCAGGACAGACTATTTACAACAGAATTGATTGTTTGCAAGGTTAGTTCTTTCTTGATTGATTTCAATTTGATTGTCTGTCCATTCAATAACCATTTGCAATGTATAGTTTAGTAGAGAATCATTCCATTTGAATGTTTTAAATAGCATTTGTGATTTATTATGATCACTGGGTCCACTCGGTAAAGTCCGTGATAGATCGATATTATTCGTAATCGTTAGAGGGAGCTAGCGGTAATATCCGCTAGGGGGAGCTATCTGTTTGCATATATAAACGCAGCACATGCCAGATTTAGGCAGAATGGCTGACTCTCTCAGAGAGTCAACTTGGCTTGTTCAATAGAACAGAATTGAACAAATACAGGCCAGCTATAGGACTTTGTGCCAATAGTAAAGCTTGTCGAGCTATATCTCGCATTCTCTTGTGAAGCCCCGCTACCAAGAGAGAGTTATAGCAGTACAACGCTTACTAAGTGTACGGGTCGTATAGTTTGTCTACGAGCTGGAGCCGTTAAAGGTTATATAGCCATAGTAGAGTTGTAGCTGATAGAGACGCAGCTCAGTTAAGAGTTATAGCTCTGTTAGATATACACCGGAGGAGTTGCAGCTCGGGGTAGTTGCATCTCTCGAGCTGTGACTGAAACCAGAACTCTGTGGAGTTATAACTGCTCAGTTGGAGCGCAGTTTCTGCATTGCAGTGTACAGAGTTATAACTCGAGGAGAGCTACAACTACGAGCCATTCTCATAGCTCAAGTCAGAAAGAGTTATTCAGTGATCATAAATGTTTGTACATATTCACCAATAGTTTTAGTTTCTTAAATCATAGGCTAGGCAAGCCCCAAGGAAAATCTTTTATATATTTTGTTGTACATATTTGTATATATACTTGACCGCTCGGGCAGAGAAACGTTACACTATCATTAATTTGTTGAAGGCCTTTTCATTGTACATGTCCATAGATGCCAACAAAGTAAAACTTTCAACCGTATACAGTGTTTATGTGTATACTTGTCAATTTCAACTTTATACAACTAAATGTGTATATGTAAAGTAGTCAATTTTAACCGTATAGAGTGTTTATGTATATACTTGTTAAAATCAATTGTATACAGTTTGCATATGTATACTTGTCTCTTTCGATTGTATACAGTGTTTATGTATATACGCGTCTCTTTCGATTGTATACAGTGTTATGTATATAAGTGTCAGTTTCAATTGTATACAGTGTGTATGTGTATACTTGTCTCTTTCGATTATATACAGTGTTTTAAATGTAGATACGTGCCTCTTTCGATTGTATACAGTGTGTATGTGTATACTTGTCTCTTTCGATTGTATACAGTGTTATGTATATAAGTGTCAGTTTCTATTGTATACAGTGTGTATGTGTATACTTGTCTCTTTGGATTATATACAGTGTTTACGTATATACATGTCTCTTTCGATTGTATACAGTGTTTATGTATATACGTGTCAGTTTCAATTGTATACAATGCGTATGTGTATACTTGTCTACTTCAATTATATACATAGTTATGTATATACGTGTCTCTTTCAATTGTATAGTGTGTATGTGTATACTTGTCTACTTCAATTATATACAGTGTTTATGTATATACTTGTCAATTTCAATACAGTGTTTATACGTATATTTGTATACAGTGTTTATACGTATATTTGTCGTATATTTGTATACAGTGTTTATACGTATATTTGTATACAGTGTTTATACGTATATTTGTATACAGTGTTTATATGTATATTTGTATACAGTGTTTATTCGTATATTTGTCAATTTCAGTTGAATACAGTATTTATGCGTATACATATCAATCAACTTTATGACAGTAAAACCTGCTGTTTTGTACAAAAGTAGCTTTGCTAAAATAAAACTAAGACAATGGATTTAAGAGAGATAAGAATAAGTTCATGTCATTTTTCCAAAACCCGCACAAATTTAACAAATTCAAACCATCAGAAGCTAAGCATATATGGCACTTTAGTAGATATAGTTAATATATATTGAATACAATGATGTAAGAATACCAAATATTGAGAAAAGATATATTGTTTAGGTAAATATAAATCGAAACAATGGAGCAATATGTTTGTACATTTCTTCGATTTGGAATGATGAAAAGTTTTCTTCAAATGAAACCATGAAATGAATGCTTATGTTCGAAAGACGTAAAATACTATTTCAGATTTATAATACAAACCAAATCTCACTCATTTCAAGCATTATATTTACTGCTATGTTCTGTTTGTTTGGCATCATCTTAACTATCATTTTTAAGCTTTCTATATCAACTTACCGAAAAACGAAAACCCTTTTTCTAAAACAAATAATCACATCAATTCTCACTACTGTATACCTGATTAAACTAGAGTTTCTACTTATCACGTAAACGAATAATCTGAGAACACACACACCCTGATGTGAGATACAAAACTCGAATCTTACACATATTTTACTGCTTGTTATTAATTATTAATTCATAAATCCACAAAGTTTACCAAAGTGGATTATTCCATTATCATAAGTTATAGATCAAATGTTCATCCAATAACTGTAGGGTAAAGCACATGTTTTATTTCTTAACTAGAGACCATAAGAAAGGTTAATGCATAGTTTCATATGAATCCAGCATCATTTTTAGGGGAAAAATGAAATGGACTACTTGCTGGATACGGACAGTTTTATTGTAGATCACTATTAATTGTAACCCATTCCTTCCTGGCGACGCCTTTTGAAACCTGTGTAAAAGCCATGTTTGAAACCATTGTCAAACCAATAGTTTCAAAACTGCATAATTCTAAAACGTCCCCCTTTCTCTAGTAAATGTTCCTTTTAATTAGATTTATTCAAATAGTTTGGGTCTAAAAATAGTCTAGGAGAGAATGGGTTAACAGAATAATACATACTATGTTTTGGTTTGCTATCCCTATCGTCCCTTGCATTGCCGTCATTATGAGGTAAAGTTGCCTCTGAACCATAACGGGACCCGTTGGAGTACTGAAACATGGTATATAATGCCACTTTATGAACAAACACTATTGACTATTTGAATGATGAATTTTCAAAATCGTTATTTGATGACAATACCTTAGAGATGGCGTAACGGCAAAAAAACAAATGAATGTAAAATTTATAACAATTTCAGTTAACGGTACGTCTTTGCAAACGGTGTAGACCAATTTATGACGTCTTCTATAGATGCTGTCTGCTCAGGGTCTGCTTTGTTTGTTTATGAACCAATGTAGATATTATCATACAATTCTTATCATAGCCAAAACTCCACGTGTCCGTTTGCCATTATTAATATCAAACTTATCAATATTTATACATATATCGTTTCTTACAACAATATTCATGGATGAAATCATGAGTATTCATGAAAGAAAACATAACGTTTTAAATATTAATTAAAATAATTTTTATAGTGGTTTATGGTCATAGGACGTTTTGGCCCTAGCAGAAACTGTAGAATCTTATCTATATTATTCCATAAACAAACAGAGCAGATCTTGTTCAGACGACTCCTACAGGAGCTGTTTGATCTGGGTCCACCCTGTTTGTAAATGTGTATTTATGGAATAAATGATTAAGACATATGCAATCCGTCCTTACATTTTTCTTGTCGGATGAACATCCTCCGTTATAATCCACCATCATCTCAACTGGGTCCTCCTCCTGACCCCTGGAACGGCCCTTAAAGAGAAAACAACATAGATTATTAATCAAATAAGTGAACCATATATTGTGTATTACACCACTATCATTGACTATACAATTAGAACTTAGTAGTGATCATGTTAGACAGCGACATATGTGAGTATCAACATTTGCTCTTCATGTTAAATGTTCGACAAATACACGTTTATCGTGATCAAGACTCACCCGTCCGTTAATAATTGACATTGTCTTCTCAAACAAGTAAAACAGGTACAATCCTGCACATGCGGCCAGACTGTAGCCCAGCCAGGGCTCGAAGTGGATCCCTTCTCCGTGGCCGTGATCGTGACCGTCTTCTTCCTCATGGCCATGAACCCCGAGAGCCTGACAGGAATAATACGGACAGCAATTACTCAGATACGTCAAATAAGTATTTTTGAAGTCCAGTATTCAATAAGAAAAGAAAAGAAAACGAATGCTTTGCAATATTAGTCAACGACTGAGGGACTTACAATCGTCTTTTTATTTACTATATTGAGGATGACCAGATGTGGTTTTTTAATTTCATTCCGCATAGAATGCAGCCCTGATTTATGCGTCAGTTATGCTTATAATGTATTCAGTTATGCATATGTTATCTTATTTCAGTGATTGGGCAAGCATAGTTATCTAGCTTTGAGTGCGGCCAACTAGTATACTTCATATAGTGTAGACCCAGATCAGAAGGCTAACTGAGGATCACTCTGACAGGGTCTGCACTGATTGTCAAAATTATCTAGTAAGTCAAACTCTTTAATACGGGGAACACATTTATTGGCATATTTATGTAGGCGAAGGTGAGGCAGCTCCTTTAGGATCTAGGTCTGCACTGTTTGTCATAGCAAATCACACTTGTCCATACTGAACGGACGATATCGTTCACATATTCTCTCATATTGATGCCTTTTGACACCTCAGTAAAAATCACTTTTTGAAACCATAGTGATAAATAGAGGATTTGCTCCACAGTAGCAATGTTGTGTTTGTCACAATGGTGTCAATACTATAGAATCCTAAAAGCGTCATTTCCTCTGGTAAATTTTCCTTTTCGTATAGATTTATTCAAAGAGTGTGGGTCTAAAATAGCGTATGAGGGAATGAGGGAAATAGACCAGTCATATTTAAAAATATAAATATTCAAAGCCTTACCATTGGCAAGAGATGTAAGAGGGCGTCGGTTGAGAGAGTTGATACGGCTAGGCCAACAAAGATAGCCAACAAGATTCTGTAAAAGGATTTGAACCCTCGGTTGATGAATGGCAGCATAATGGCTCCAGTCAGGGAACATAGACAGCAGAGTATGTTGGCGAGAGTACCATACCCATAACCTATAGATAGTGGACAACAACGTTACCAGTAGTAGTACACAGTAAACAAAACTATAATCTGGACATTTAAATTAGCATCAATGTTGGTCCTTAAGACAGGTGGCAGCTTAATTCAGGATGAAAGCCATGCAGAAAGCGAGATTACTGCATGACATTTCACCTTTCATTAAGCAGCCACCTGACTTAATGTGTTTAAAGAATTCTCTACTAAAATTCCGGTTTAGAAGGGTTTTAGTGTATAAGAACAATTGCTAAATCTTACAAAATATAGTCACACTTGCTAATCACTTTGTATTGGTATTTTCTTCTCTCTTCAAAGATGTTTAAATCTTTTAAGTCCAACTATGGAAAAGTGAAATAACCACATAAAGTGATACTTCTACCGTCTGCATGTATACCTTTTGAACCCTTTACTCAATGAATATGCATTTAAATCCTCTGCAAACAGAGAAGACCCAATTCAGACGTTTGCTACAGTAACAGTCTGATCCGGGTCTATTCTGTTTGCTTATGGAGTAATATAGATCTGCTTATACTGTCTCAGCCATAGCAAAAGCATCACGTGTTCACACACCATCTACCATATATACATGATGTCATTAATTCACGGCATAACGGGTTTGACGCCTTTTGACGCCTCTTTAAAGTCACTTTCTGAAACCATTGTGATAAATAGAGAATTTGCTCCATAGGAGCAAATGCTCTATTTATCACAATGGTTTCAACACTACACAATTCTGAAAATTTCCTTTCCTCTAGTTAATGGTCCTTTATGTATATACTTGTCCTTTTCGGTAGATATATTCAAAGAGGTATGATATAAAATGGCCTATGAGGGGATTTGTTAAGATACTTACTGCACGCATCCAAAGTATACACGTATTTCTTGTTTTGATGAAATGAAAGTTGCGCAGGTAAAATGAAAAAAATGAACGTATCTGCATTTGACCTGAAATAACCATTTCAATCTCTATATTCAGGACTTTCATATGTATTCAATTTTCAGTGTCTCTGCCAAACGCTCTTTCATAAATAACTATAGAAAATCTCCATTCAGACGGAAATGTGTATTACGACTTACGCTCTAGATCAGTTGGGTGCTGGCTGATCAGATGTTTGTCCTGCGGTCCTGAGTGTTGTTTGCACGTGTTTGAAAGCTTCTGTTGCACGAGCGATGGGCACACCTCCTTGAACTGGGCTAGAGAGATGTTGGACGTGGACAGTCCATACACTGACAACAGCTGGTCTCCAGAGTAACAGCGGTTATTCTGTGCAACAGAAACAGAGGGGTTTTATTTAAATAAGTAAATCGAATTATACAGTAAACCCCCTCTTAAACGACCTCTAAAAACAGGCGTTGTGCTTGGTATAAAAGGCAGGTGGTAGCTTAATACAACTACATAGCTTCAAAACATATGCAGAGAGCTCCTTTTTAAGGACATTAAGAGGTTCTATTTATATTACACAATAAGCTTGGTTCAAATTCAGGCGATATTTTTGTGAGATTGCATAATGCACTTTATTTATTTACAGTAAAGACTCACTTATACGACCTATCAAAAGAGGTCTAATTCTGCATTCTTAGAACATGTGGGAGCTTAATACAGGACAAACATGATACATATAGGAGCTACGTGTAGCTTAATGCAGGATAAAAATGATATATATAGGAGCTGCAGTTAAATGTAGCTTAATGCAGGACAAAAGTGGTACATATAGGAGCTTTCTGTATCACTTTTGCTCAGCGACATAATCAACAAAGAATTAGATATAATGTAAATCAATACCATGACAATTATACATGCCAGAATAGTTGGCAATACATATGTGATAAACATATACATATACATATACACATACATATACATATACATATACATATACATATACATATACATATACATAATCACATACATATACATATACACATACACATACATATACACATACATATACACATACACATACACATACACATACACATACATATACATATACACATACACATACATATACATATACACATATTTAAGTGTAACGATATAGTAAAACCTCTCTAAACCGGACGTTAAATCTAGTATAAATATCGGTCTTGGAGGTAGGTGGCAGTTTAATGCAAGATGAAGTCGTGCAGAAAGCTCCGTAATAGCTTTCTGCATGACTTTCACCGTGCATTAAGCAGTCACCTGACTAAAAGTATCTCAATTCCTCTCTACTAGAATTCCGGTTTAGAAAGGAGTTCTCTGATCTGGTTCTTCTCTGTTTGCAAATGCATGAAAAGGCGTTTATATGAAGGGAAGGGTTAAGACAGGTTTTACTGTAGTCTGTTATGTATGAACACACTATTGGTTCATCTAAGATCAAAGTTAACCTTTAGTCTGCTGACCAAAATATTTACAGAATTTTTCACCCACTACATTTTAAAATTCGTACTGTGATTAGTGTGTCTACCAAATGTAGCCAGGGTGTCAAACAATATAGCCAGGGTGTCAAACAATTTAGATCCAGTTGAGACGCCGAGTTTTTTGCCGAGTTACCCGGCGTCGTTGTTGGATCCAAACTGTTTGAATATGTAATCACTCATAAACCCGCAACAGACTAAATGATAAGGTGGCAACTATTGTATATATTGAAATGCTGTGAAATATTTTCTTCACTGTGTTTCAATAGTATGCATATCTTAATTTCCACTATTAATGACACATAGGTAAATCTGTAATGTATGTAACATGTAACACGTGCTGCTGCAGTATGCAGTATCAATCAATTACATGATGGGATATGTGTAATATATCATCATTAACACGTCTGTAAAAGCAACTACAATCAGACTTAAATATCAAAAGTTAACGTGTCAGTCACCAAACTGTACCACCAAACTGTACCACCAAACTCCAAACTGTACCACCAAACTGTACCACCAAACTGTACCACCATCGCAATACGTTTTACCCTTTCCTTCATATAAACACATTTTCACGCCTTTGCAAACTGAGTAGACCCAAATCAAACGGCTCCTATAGGAGCCGTCTGATCAGAGTCTGCTCTGTTTGGTTTAAACATGATATAAACCTGATTCTACAGTTTTGTCAAGGCATAATATTCCATTTAAATCTTTATATTATAAAAAAACACAAGGTTGACATTATTTCTTACATGACTACTGAACAGGGAAAGGGTTAATATTAAAGATTAAACAAAGTTTGACCATGGAATATTCACAAAATACAACGCAAACTAGGAGACTACTGGAAAAATATACAACAAGAAAACAGGCGAGAAAAGATGAGACAAGCGTGATAGTAACAGACAAGTACGTGAATAGATATGAAGACCAGCAACCGTGCATATAAAATGCAGAGAAGGGGTATATGATACTACATAAAGATTATTTAACAGTGTAAAACTTCGTACACATGTTTATAAATATAATAAAAACGATATAAAGCGACCATCTAAAGAAGACATAATTCTGGGTTTAAATGCTTGTGGTAGCTTGATGCACGACGAAGTTATGCAGAAAGCCCCCACAAGAGTTTTCTGTATAAATGCCGTCACCATCTGCTCTGCAGAGCCAGATTAATGTTTAACAAATCAAGGGCTAAAGCCATGTGATGTGATGTGTAGCTTACCCAAGACTCTTGCTCTAGCAGCAGTGTAGGGTTAATGGCTCTGCGACGGCGGTGTGCGTGCCCATGTCCGTGTCCGTGGGTGTCCGCAGTGGCGTGCATCGCGGCGACAGCGCCACCTATCTCAAGCTTTTCCAGCAACTCAAAGAAATCTAACAGAAAAATACAAACGTTATGGGATTTAAACTGTAACAATGTTTCTTATGTCGCCTAATTCAGCTTGACAAATTGCGCAGAAACATTTTACTATCATTATAAACTCTGTGATGAATGCATTACCCATATTTGATTATAAATGTATTATAGATATTTTGATATACAAATGTAAATGTATTATGGATATTTAATATAAATGTTTTATAGATATTTGAATATAAATGTATTATTTAAATGTATTATAGATATTTGAATTTACGTGTATTACAGATATTTGAATATAAACTGTAATACAGAATGAGTGCGTACGTCAATTGTATTGCGCTGCAGCGCGACCTGCACTACGTGATGTACAAGTAGTCATTACACTGATTTACAGAGTAGTTGTATTCTGTTAGTGTATTGTGAGAACAGGCAGCTTTAAAATGTCTTCAGGTTCGAAGAGAATGTTTAACAGTAATTATATATGATTTATAGAGGGTATAGAGGGTATAGAGGGTATAGAGGGTATAGAGGGTATAGAGGGTATAGAGGGTATAGAGGGTATAGAGGGTATAGAGGGTATAGAGGGTATAGAGGGTATAGAGGGTATACATATTGGCACGTTGTATTTTATTTACTAGATATATAGCTTTTACGGGTGCTGTGTTAATTTTGAATAGAAATAATCAGCAAGACATTCTAGGTATGGATACCTGATATATATTCATGTTTTGTAAACAGAATAGACTCCCGCCTATACGTCTCATCAAGGTATGCTATGTTTGCATATGAAAACCCTATAAATCTGAGTCTACTGTTCGGCAATGCCAAAACTCCTATATTCATTGGCCATTATAGCGATAATCTAATAAATGTTTATTACTTTTTACATATATATTCGTCAGAGAAGAGATTAATGAAGGACAAAAAGTGACATTGCAGCTCGTTCAAACCATATAAACATATTCATGAGATTGAGAAAAAAGGGTACAATGTGCATATGTCTATACTATTATGTGATATGATTCATTAGGTAGCCTACAGTATATACTTATCAAATGTACTTTCTTAACCAGTACTTAGCATCCTCCGGACAAATCTGTGGGGTAGTTTGTATCCAGATCAAACGTAACTCGACGTTTCATCACAATCACACCGGTAATGTTTGGCGAAACAAGCGAAGAAAAATAAAAACTTATTTATGTAGATAATCTGACAACAAGAAGTGGATCAGTAAGCAAATGATAAATGAAGCTTTTTATCAGACGTTTTTCTTTACTGAGTCAAAACACTTAAAATATTTGGCGGATGTACAGCCATACCTTCACGAGTGAGAAGATCGTCCTTTGCTCTTAGTTGTTGGAATATCGATCTGGAGAAGTACTTCTGTCGGGGGAGCTGTCGGCATGCCCTGGATATCTCAGCACCTGTAGTAATAAACACATCATCTTACAGAAGCTTACATAAGGAAAAGTATCAATATCTACCACTACAAAGAACTAAAGTCTTGTGAGAAAAAACAACTGGTGTCTTAATTTTGAAACATTGTGTATGTGGCTTGCTTGCTCTTTCTCATAAAGTCTAAATGAACTTTCATGAAGATTGACATGACAATAAGCGAACGTGTGACCATGGCCTTGCATATCGAATGTCAATGCTTACTGTCAATGCATACTTTGATCTGCAGTTTAGATAATTAATAACCAGTGCTTTGCGGTGAGTGGTCTTTTTACAATAACTAATTACTTCAAAATAGTCCTTTGTGACATATTAATTGACTGAAATGAATCGACATCTCGGCGGAAATATGTAACGATACTTGATGGGTTGGGTCTCAAGTGCATGTGACAATATAAATGTCAAATGCGGTTTTCGTTGTCCCTTACTGTACAACAACTATATTATATGCATATTACGTAAAAAGACATCAAGTATGTTTTAAAAAAATCATTTTATATTCCCTCGTGGACAATATGTATGAGTTAATAATGATTATAACATACTCTTTGAAAAATGAAACTCATGCGGTAATGGGAGAAACCCCTACTATACGGTAGAAAGTAGTTGAAGTATTTGAACATCATAAACTAAGGTATTTGGACAAATGATGATAAATTGATAAATGCGGGTTTCTGAAAATAAAATCCTAATATAATTTTATTTATTATGTTCACCATATGTAAAATGCGTTACATTTGAGAGTTGGCTTTAGTTGAATGATACCTTCATCACAATTAATCGACACCAGCGACATTGCTTTTTTATTTACTTGTTTTTATTCGCACAACGCCCATGCAAAACATTCACGCAGTGTCCGCTGTGGACATACCTATCACTTAATTTCGAATAAAAAATGATGACTCATTACTGGCCAGACGTCAGTCGTATTTCATTATTATTGTAGTGAACTGTTTAACCTGATACAGTCAAACCTCTCTAAACCGGAATTCTAGTAGAGAAAAATTTAGATACTTTTAGGCAGGTGACTGCTTAATGCAGGGTGAAAGTAATGCAGAAAGATCCTAGATCCTGCCTGCCTTTCACCCTGTATTAAGCTTTCACCTGCCTCCAAGACCGATATTTATACTGAAGTATACTGATTTTTTTTTGTAAATGGCATGAACTATTATTACACAAATAAACCTCTTTCCAAACAAGCCACTGGAGAACCTATATATCATATAATCACCAACTAACTACTGGATTATAAGATTAATGTATTACCTGTAATTACTTGGTACACAATTAATGCCGACAGGTGATCTATCTTGTCCGAGTCAAGTGGGGATTCCACGTCGGCTCCAATCTGGTCAAACAATGTGTCTGCACTAATACACTGAAAATAGAATACAAACATATACGTGTGATAGGTCAACAATTTCCTTGTTCTATGTTTATTCTAAATTTGAATACCTACTGAATAGTCATGGTCAAAATTGGTATAATGAAATATGGAAGATGAAACATTGCAACCATTTTAGAAACTAAAGAAATAGATCTATCAAATTCCACTAGCAAGCAGAACAGACCCTGATCAGACGGCTCCTATATGAGCCATCTGACCTTGGTCTACTCTGTTTGCAAATGCATTAAAAGGTGTTTATATGACGGAAAATGTTAGTACGCTTTTACTAGAATTCGAAATGCTTGTCTGAACGAATTGTTTTCTCTGATATTTACATTTAAGGATGAACTCTTTCAAGCCGGGAAACACATGCACTGTTATTTGCAAACAGTGTAGACCCAGATCAGAGGGCTCCTAGAGGAGCTAACCCTAACTCTCCTAGGGGAGCTAACCCTAACTCTCCTAGAGGAGCCCTCTGATCAGTGTCTGCACTGTTTGTCATTTAAAATCATCAAATACGTTTGAGTCTTTCCTACTAAGTAGACTCTAGAGTTAAACACTGATTGGCTATTCCATTCTAATAGTTCAGGTTTTGGTTTGGTTTTCATCTGGTTTACCTCGTTTTAACAGTATTTCAGTCATATCACGACGTCCAGCTAATTACAGGTGGGGAATGAATACCCCAGAGGTTCTTCTGTACATGGAACAAATTGCATTGTTTCGTGCACAGAAGAGCATACGGGCAGAACCACCGACGTACCGCAAGTTCAGGGTTAAAGTGTATGTACATATTATGCCATTTATAACAACTGGCAAATGATGTTTGATCATTATCATGTAATACACTTACAGTAGAACCTCTCTAATACGAACACTTTATGAATTAACGAGGAGCTTTCAGCATTATTTTCGTCCTGCATAAACCTATTACCTGCGTTTAAGACCCAGGTTAAAACAAATTTTGATGGTCATATGGTGGGATGGGGGTTACGGTAACTTCAAACTTTCTCTCTTTTCTTCTAACCTTATTGTCACTTCTAAGATGAAGTTTTGATATGATACATGATAATTGTTTATAACTGATTCTGAAATCATTCCACTGTTAAATACCCTTGTTCTGATGGGAGAATCGTCATCATCGTGTTCATCGTCTTCATGGTCGTCCTCGTGGGAGTCGTCGTCATCATGATGATCGTCCTCTTCCTCAGAGTCGTGTTTATGGAGGTCTGTATCAGTGTCTGTCTCGTGGCTATGGTCATTGTCCTCCGTAAGATGATCCTCAACCATCTCTGAAACACGTTTAATGTTTTGAATCATATAATATTTCAGAACCCTGAATTCATTATCAGTTATTGCACATTTCAACGGTTTCAGTAGGTACAATGTATTCAATTATTATTTATGTTTTTTATTTCTAAATTTTCCGATGAAACTATTTTGATAGTACTACCAGATATGCACAAGAAAGTCGTTTCAAAGCAGTGTGTAAAATAATTCATCTACAATGTATATACATTAATACCGTTCTAATACGAGCAAAAGAAGGATTCTTCAAGATTAATTATAAAACACATGGTAGCTTAATGCAGGAAAAAGGTTGGACAAAATATCCATAATTATGAGCATTCTGTATTATTTCTGTCCTCCGCCTGTATTAAGGACTCCAACCTTAATGGATGTCACTTTAGAGAGTTTCTTCTTTTATGTTTCTGCTTTTAATGTCTCTCTGCCAATCAATACAGAGCGCATGAAAGCACGCAGCAATGGTACTCACGGTATAGTTTATACGCGTGTAGCGTGCTTATACAATGTGCTGATGCAATCGTTCTCACGGTATAGTTTATACGCGTGTAGCGTGCTTATACAATGTGCTGATGCAATCGTTCTCACGATATAGTTTATACGCGTGTAGCGTGCTTATACAATGTGCTGATGCAATCGTTACTCATGGTATAGTTTATACGTGTGTAGCGTGCTTATACAATGTGCTGATGCAATCGTTCTCACGGTATAGTTTATACGCGTGTAGCGTGCTTATACAATGTGCTGATGCAATCGTTCTCACGATATAGTTTATACGCGTGTAGCGTGCTTATACAATGTGCTGATGCAATCGTTCTCACAGTATAGTTTATACGTGTGTAGCGTGCTTATACAATGTGCTGATGCTACTTGTGTAGCGTGCTTATACAATGTGCTGATGCTACTTGTGTAGCGTGCTTATACAATGTGCTGATGCTACTTGTGTAGCGTGCTTATACAATGTGCTGATGCTACGCGTGTAGCGTGCTTATACGATGTGCTGATGCAACGCGTGTAGCGTGCTTATACAATGTGCTGATGCTACTTGTGTAGCGTGCTTATACAATGTGCTGATGCTACTTGTGTAGCGTGCTTATACAATGTGCTGATGCTACGCGTGTAGCGTGCTTATACAATGTGCTGATGCTACGCGTGTAGCGTGCTTATACAATGTGCTGATGCAATCGTTAAAATACCGTTAAATACATGGGAGAGCATATGAAGAATACAAACCTTGGCCTCTAAACTGTGTCAACCCTGCGCTCACTAATTATACATGCAAGAAATAAAACCTTGGCCTCTAAACTGTGTCAACCCTTCACTCACTAATTATACATGCAAGAAATAAAACCTTGGCCTCTAAACTGTGTCAACCCTTCACTCACTAATTATACATGCAAGAAATAAATCCTTGGCCTCTAAACTGTGTCAACCCTGCACTCACTAATTATTCATGCAAGAAATAAAACCTTGGCCTCTAAACTGTGGCAACCCTGCACTCACTAATTATACATGCAAGAAATAAAACCTTGGCCTCTAAACTGTGTCAACCCTTCACTCACTAATTATACATGAAAGAAATAAAAACCTTGGCCTCTAAACTGTGTCAACCCTGGACTCACTAATTATACATGCAAGAAATAAAACATTGGCCTCTAAACTGTGTCAACCCTGCACTCACTAATTATACATGCAAGAAATAAAACCTTGGCCTCTAAACTGTGTCAACCCTGCACTCACTAATTATACATGCAAAAAATAAAACCTTGGCCTCTAAACTGTGTCAACCCTGGACTCACTAATTATACATGCAAGAAATAAAACCTTGGCCTCTAAACTGTGTCAACCCTGCACTCCGTAATTATACATGCAAGAAATAATGACATCATGACTATTTATCAACTGAGGTTTTATAATGGCACTATGAACAAGGGGCTTTTAACATGACAGAAACTGTAGAATCAAATCTATATCATAGGCAAACAGAACTGACCCTGATCACACAGATCCTACAGAGGCCCTCTGATCTGGGTCTACTCGGTTTGCAAAAGCGTGAAAAGGCTTTCATATGAAGGAGGGGTTGACAATTAAAAATACAGATTATGTGTTACCATTGACTTTTTCCATTGTGTCTTCCATTTGTAGCTTTGCGAAGTGTGGATGTCCATGCTCGTGTTCGTCGTGGTGGTGATCGTCCATCTCACCTACACAAGAGACATCCAGTATAACCCTTTAGTTTGCTATGAAGGGTTTGATGTATTTAAACGCTGTCTTATTATAAACAGTTTACCATACAGTTAGGTTAGTTCATTTTAGAACTATTTGCTGACTTTCAAACAGGTTTATTCTTAACCCTTTCCCTGTTTTATGTTTATTTCAAATGTCAATACCTACTGCATATTCAAGGTCAAAATTGTTATAATGAAATATGGGAGGTGGAACATTGTAGCCATTTAAGAAAGTCAAGACAGAGAACTATCAAAAATTTGCAAACACAGCAGACCCTGATCAGACGGTTCCTACAGGAGCCGTCTGTTCTGGGTCTACGTTGTTTGCAAATGCACGAAAAGGCGTTTATATGAAGGAAAGGGTAAATCAAAGGCCGGTTCACTGGCGTCTAAGCGTCACTTTCATATCATTTAAATAACTATTTACTACTACTTAATATCTTTGTTAATATGCATGTATAGGTCTTTGTTAGACTGTACAGTAGGCAACAACAGTGTGCACAAATTAAGTGCCAACTTATTGTATCGTTTTCTTCCACCCTCAATCCCATCTGATTCTAGGCCGTGTCTGAATCTCACAGGAATTGGGACCACTGTGCACGACTGTGCACGACTGTGCACCACTGTGCACGTCTTACATGGCCGTAACATCAACTATTTGGGATTCAATGAAAGCTACAGTATCTGCATTTCAGATTCTATTTGGTGTTATGTTTCTGTATATCATATACAAATATAAATCAGATATTTAATTCAGCAACCTTTCTCCTACAATTGCACCGTATATTTTGT
Source organism: Azorinus chamasolen (assembly GCA_963576725.1). Classification (NCBI taxonomy): domain Eukaryota; kingdom Metazoa; phylum Mollusca; class Bivalvia; order Cardiida; family Solecurtidae; genus Azorinus; species Azorinus chamasolen. Next base: position 71,101,556 of record OY755248.1, read on the forward strand.
TTAGAGTGAGGTGTCGTGACACCAAACTCAACTCACTTCACATTCTCAAACCATTATATTATAAGCATTTGTAAGATATCTTCTTTCAAACTATTCTTGGTTCTAAAATTCTTAAAGAGTGTCAGGTTCAATAGATATTTCATTTAGATGAGTTACTCGACGTTTAATCGGAATCAAAGGTGTTTGCAAAGTGTATCATACTTTTTAACATTAAATATGTAGCATTTGTGTAAATGACAAGACTATCTCCTGAAGAACGGTCGTGTATTAGCACTCACATTTTGTGTTCTCGTCATGGACATTATATTAACTCTTTCGGCGCCAAATTTCTAATTGTCGTCTGCAAACCAATTCTGTTTAGGCATTCGGTAAAATAATGAAATGAGACAAATAAATGTAAATTTCAAAGGAATAAAGCACAGATATAGAGATAACGTTTGAGACAAAAAGTGAAGTCCCTGATCAGACGCTGCCATGAAAAGGCGACATCTGATCTTGGACTGCACTATTTGTCGTGGTGCATTTTTGCGACATTGGCGGTGAAACGGTTAAATTGTCATATTTCTTTCTCTGGAGATGATGACATACAGCTAAGAAACAGACCTAACAAGTTTAACTAGGAGTGAGTATTGTTACCACATGTATGTTGATGTTAACACTATCACAAAATATGTTTTCATTTTTATTTTTTGTAACTAAGAGACATACTTTACGCCTTGTAAAGAAGATCTTTTAGGCGATTATTTAAAGCATGATGAAAGTCATGCTTCAAATTGTCTTGGAAAATGTCTGCATGGCTTTCACCCTGCATTAAACTGACACATTTCTTAAAGACCGGCATTGGTATTCATTTGAGATTCCGCTTTAGATTGACAAAAAGCAAGTCAATAGTTGGATATAAAAATAACACTGCTACAAGCAAATCAGAAAGCATCATTTATCATTCAATTGAGCCTACCTTCATGGCCATGGTGGTCACCAACATTTGAATCCAGTATATCATCAAGATTCCCAAAATCTCCAAATCCCTTGTCTTTGATTTCCTCTTCACTGTGGTCTTCTTTCTTGTCGTTGTAGTCATCATAAACATCTTCTAACTTCTCCAGATATTCCTGGATCACCTCAAGCCGCAGATCGAACGGGTAGCCACCAGAGAAATCCTGAATCATGTGGTCTTGAATCGTGAGATAGTCCTTGGATACATCTACAACCATTCCACAGCTCATATCTATATAGCGTAGGTAGTATAAGAGAATAGTGGAGACACGGTCAAACACATCCTCTGTGACGAATAGAGCGGGTGCCTGCACCACTTGTAGTAAATTAGTGGTGTTGAAACACTGAAATATACAAACAACAGACTAAGAATTATACGGACAACAGGCTGAGTAATATACAAACAATAACCGTTGCAATATACAAACAATATACTTACGATATATAAACAATATATTTTGTAATATACAAACAATAGACATTGCAATAATACAAACAACAGAGTGTGCAATATGTAAACAATAAACTGTGTAACAGACAAAAAATAGACTGTGTAATAGACACACAATAGACTGTGTAATAGACATTGCAATAATACAAACAACAGACTGTGCAATATGCAAACAATAGACTGTGTAACAAACAAATAATAGACTGTGTAATAGACAAATAATAGACTGTGTAATAGACAAACAATAGACTGTGCAAAATACAAACAATAGACTGTGTAGCAGACAAACAACATACTGTGTAATAGACAAACAAAATACTTTGTAAGATAACAATAGAATGTGTAATAGACAAACAATAGACCGTGTAACAGACAGACAGTAGACTGTGTAACCGACAAACGATAGACTGTGTAACGGATCAAACAATAGCCTGCGTAACTAAACAATAGACTGTGTTACAAACAAATAATAGACTGTGTAATAGACAAATAATAGACTGTGTAATAGACAAAACAATAGACTGTGCAAAATACAAACAATAGACTGTGTAGCAGACAAACAACAGACTGTGTAATAGACAAACAAAATACTTTGTAAGATAACAATAAAATGTGTAATAGACAAACAATAGACCGTGTAACAGACAAACAGTAGACTGTGTAACCGACAAACGATAGACTGTGTAACGGATCAAACAATAGCCTGCGTAACAGACAAACAATAGACTGTGTAACAGACAAACAATCGACTGTGTAATAGACAAACAATAGACTGTGTTAGACAAACAATCGAATGTGTAATAGACAAAAAATAGACTGTGTAAGAGACAAACCATAGATACTGTGTGAGAGACACAAGCAACAGACTGTGCGAGACAAACAATAGATTAAGTTCGAGACAAATACTAGATTGTGTGAGAAACAAACTACATACTGTGTAATAGACAAACAATAGAATGTGAGAGACAAACAATAGACTGTGTGAGAGACAAAATATAGATTATTGTGAGAAAAAACCCCAATATATTGTGTTAGAGATTGTATCCATGTTTTGATTAAACTTTCACTTCGTCAGTAAGAAATTATGACATCGTGCATATCAATTACATTTATAAAGGCACATGAACACGTAAATGTTTGGTGGCCATGGAGGAAACCATAGAATGAGATCTATATCAGTCTAAAAGCAAACAGAGCAGCCTCTGGTCAGACGGTTCCTACAGGAACCTTCTTATCTTTGTCTACTCGTTTGGTAAAGGTGTAAAAAGGTTTATCTAAGGATGTCAAAAAGCGACACAGTTAACTTCTTATCAGCATCTAAACTGTTTGCAAAGGGAATTACCAATTCGCACATAGTGTTTTGTTTTAAATGTTAGTTTTGTTTTGAATGTAAGTTTTGTTTTGAATGTAAGTTTTGTGTTTTGTTTTAAATGTTAGTTTTGTTTTAAATGTTAGTTTTGTGTTTTAAATGTTAAACCTCTAACTCTTTCAACACTGAATTTTCAAACCGGTCAAACTTATATGAGATTTTCAGGGATGTTTAACAATAAATGGTAACACGACATACATTGCAGATCCTGATGAGAGGACTCCTTTACAAAATGTTTGATCAAGATCCGACGGAAAGTATATCATCTTTCACCAAACAATTTGTCTGTGTGGTCGGATTTATGTTTTGGGGCACAGAAATGAGAACAGGCGGCATGTTCTGCTGACAACAACTGGCTCAGTATGACAATGGTTAAAGACGTGAATAGCCCAGTAAATCAAGAAAACAAACCAGGGCGTACTAATTCTGTTCACGACAGAAAAAAGAGTTAACACTTAACACTGTATGATGTATGTGACAAATGTTACACAAAGAGTGTCCTGTTATCTCTCCCTTCAAATGGTTAACCCTTTACTTCAGCAATACACATTTCTCCTATAGGAGCCGTCTAATCAGCGCCTGCTCTGTAGGAGCACATTTGTCTCGGAGCAAATATGTCTTACGTAAGACCGATGCGGTCGCATTTGTCTCATATAAGACAAATGCGACCTCAAATGTCTCACCAAAAAACACAAATGTGTGACAGATGTGCTCCGATCAAGTTTTTTAAGGGACAAGAAAGCACATTTGTCTCACGTCATTTTTTATGAAATACATGCACATTTGTCACATAATTTACCACGGCAGAAAAAAATCTTAGAATCGAGGTTCGCCGTTTTACTTCATGTCAAGTGTAATTATCAATAGGTCTGCTAATGCCTTTTTATATAAAATTTTCAACCTAAACACTGCAGTGGAACTATTAATTCCAATATCTCTAATTCAAGAAATTTGACTGGCTGAACTTTAAGGTGTACACCGAGGCATACGGAATCATGTTAGTGTCATATGGAATATCGGGCCTCGCATCCTTAGGGCGAGACAAGAGAATCGGGCGAAACCCGATATCCCGACGAGACGCGATGCGAGACATGATTTTGTAACATGAAATCTCGTTACTCTCGCAGTATCCCGTACCATGAGGTCCCATACCATGAAATTTCGCGGTAGAATATCACGTCTTGCTTTGTAACTCATGGTTAAATATAGCGCGTCGCTGGATTTTTGTCGAGGCACGAGATGCGAAGCGAGATGTGAGATTCCAATGAGATGTAAAGCAAGGCACGATATTGTATCGTTCAAATATCGCCCGATTCTCGTGTTTCGCAATAGATATTCAGACCACGAGACACGAGAATCGATTCTGCAGTACGCAAGTCGGTGCTGTTCAACCGTAATGGATTAGACAGTGTTAGTCTTGCGTCTTGCTTCACACCTCGTGTCTCGACAAGAACATCCTTTGAGAAGTGCACACACGAAGTGATGAGGGATATTCTACCGAGAGACACGAACAGCGAGATTCCGGCAAACATGAAGTGAGGCACAATATTCTACTGCGAAATCTCGTGGTATGGGATACTTCGACATTGCGAGATCTCGTGTTACAATATCGTGCCTCGCTCCGTGTCTCGTCAGAATGTCGCGTCTTGTCCGATTTTTACAGGTCCGTAATAAAACAAACACATGCCGCAACATTAAAAACTTAAAATATTGATACATAATACACCATTCTCAAATGAACGCTTTTAATTAGCCTATACTTTATACATATAAAATGCATAGTTTGCTACTTGATACTACCATGTTGTTGCTTGAAACATTTCTTAAATCATTATAAAACTTAAAGCATCGGAAAGAAACGTGACACAATCAATAACGATCTGTTATCGCAGATAATTTCAGGTTGTAAATGTGGACAGACAGACAGACAGGCAGCTAATTTCTATCTCCGCCTTTTCAGACAATTACAATGTACTAAGCATATTTCCTTTTAACCCTTTCCCTGTTCTATGTTTCAATACCTACTGAATATTCACTATTGGTTATAATTATTAAAAGTTATTCAAACTTTCAATACCTGCAAAATGGTTATCATGAAATATAGACAGTGAAACGTGGTAGCTATTTTAGAAACAAAGAAACAGATCTATCTGATTCCATAACCAAACAGAGCAGACCCTTACATCTGGGTCTACTCTGTTTACAGATGCTTGAAAATATGATTATATGAGAGAAAGGGTTAAGTAGAATTTTAGTAGGATATGATAGAATGTGAGACAAATGTGCTTCGAGTGTCCTTCCTTTAGTGTGTCGAACACATCTGTCTCATTTCCAATTTATCGCAAATATGAATGTTTACGAGCACATCGGTCTGACCTCGTGAGACAAATGTGTTCCGAGACAAATGTGTTCCTACACTGTTCTGTCTGCTTATGGAACACATGTAGATGTGATTGTAGATGTTCTACCATTGACAAATATTCATTAACCACTCACTTCATGGATATTCATGTAAGAAGTGTTCAAACCTTCTACAGTTTCTACTATGGCAATGTATCATGTGTTCAAACCTCCTACAGTTTCTACTATGACAATGTATCATGTGTTCAAACCTTCTACAGTTTCCACTATGGCAATGTATCATGTGTTCAAACCTTCTACAGTTTCCACTATGGCAATGTATCATGTGTTCAAACCTTCTACAGTTTCCACTATGGCAATGTATCATGTGTTCAAACCTTCTACAGTTTCCACTATGGCCATGTATCATGTGTTCAAACCTTCTACAGTTTCTACTATGGCGATGTATCATGTGTTCAAACCTTCTACAGTTTCCACTATGGCGATGTATCATGTGTTCAAACCTTCTACAGTTTCCACTATGGCGATGTATCATGTGTTCAAACCTTCTACAGTTTCCACTATGGCAATGTATCATGTGTTCAAACCTTCTACAGTTTCCACTATGGCAATGTATCATGTGTTCAAACCTTCTACAGTTTCCACTATGGCAATGTATCATGTGTTCAAACCTTCTACAGTTTCCACTATGGCAATGTATCATGTGTTCAAACCTTCTACAGTTTCTACTATGGCAATGTATCATGTGTTCAAACCTTCTACAGTTTCTACTATGGCAATGTATCATGTGTTCAAACCTTCTACAGTTTCTACTATGGCGATGTATCATGTGTTCAAACCTTCTACAGTTTCCACTATGGCAATGTATCATGTGTTCAAACCTTCTACAGTTTCCACTATGGCAATGTATCATGTGTTCAAACCTTCTACAGTTTCCACTATGGCAATGTATCATGTGTTCAAACCTTCTACAGTTTCCACTATGGCAATGTATCATGTGTTCAAACCTTCTACAGTTTCTACTATGGCAATGTATCATGTGTTCAAACCTTCTACAGTTTCTACTATGGCGATGTATCATGTGTTCAAACCTTCTACAGTTTCCACTATGGCGATGTATCATGTGTTCAAACCTTCTACAGTTTCTACTATGGCAATGTATCATGTGTTCAAACCTTCTACAGTTTCCACTATGGCAATGTATCATGTGTTCAAACCTTCTACAGTTTCCACTATGGCAATGTATCATGTGTTCAAACCTTCTACAGTTACTATGGCAATGTATCATGTGTTCAAACCTTCTACAGTTTCTACTATGACAATGTATCATGTGTTCAAACCTTCTACAGTTTCTACTATGGCGATGTATCATGTGTTCAAACCTTCTACAGTTTATACTATGACAATGTATCATGTGTTCAAACCTTCTACAGTTTCTACTATGGCGATGTATCATGTGTTCAAACCTTCTACAGTTTCTACTATGGCAATGTATCATGTGTTCAAACCTTCTACAGTTTCTACTATGGCAATGTATCATGTGTTCAAACCTTCTACAGTTTCCACTATGGCAATGTATCATGTGTTCAAACCTTTTACAGTTTCTACTATGGCAATGCATCATGTGTTCAAACCTTATACAGTTTCTACTATGGCAATGTATCATGTGTTCAAACCACATTATACAATTTTAGCCAATATCTTTTTCAAGATGATATTATTTCTAACATGAATATCCATTACCTATATTATTAAACAACTACCTGTGATTAAATATCCCTACATGTATTCACTAAGTAGCTGTTATGGCAAGGTTTTAATATAACTGTGTTGCATCTAGATGTTTATTCAGACAATTACATGTGTTCTATTTAATGACTATGTCTCGAGCTTAACGATCTTTCTTACTGCTTAACCATTGTGTGTATCTTAAATTGCGGAAACATCATTTACTCCAACTGCCGTTTGCTGCTGGTCAAATATGTACAGGGTTGCTTTACAAACAATCTGAATCTAGAGGAAACGACAAGTAATGTTGTGACTCATTAGCATCCAAACTGTTTGATAATTGGCCAATAGTTTAAAATTGTAACAGACCCGTGTTTTAGATGGCACTAATAATCTAAGATGGCGTTTTAGATGGCATTATCATTTTTGTTGTGTTTTAGATGGCACTATTATTTTTACAGCAGTATAATGGTTAATGACATATGCAAACGCATGGAGTAGTAATTTAGATTAGCTAAAATGTGTGAGTCTTAACCATTTCTCTGTTTTATGTTTATTTCAAATTTCAATACCTACTGCATAATTTCACGGACAAAATAGTTATAATAAATTTTATAAACTAAAGAATCAGAGCTATCAAAGTCCATTAGCATACAGAGCAAGCCCTTATCAGACGGCTCCCATATGAGCCGTCTGATCTGGGTCTACTCGGTTTGCAAATGCATGAAAACGCGTTTATATGAAGGAAAGGGTATTTATTACCTTTATATATACCAAGCTATACAAACTAATGGCTGCTCAAGCTCTGATATGACACAAGTTTTGCCTTCTTCCGATTTGTTCAAGATTTGAGAATCTGCTGACCAAGTGTCAAGCCGCTCGATCCTTGGTGAGGCGTCGAGTTACTCACTGTCACATCTGGGTTATTCAGTGTCTGAGTTACTCAGTGTCTTATATATGGGTTACTCAGTGTCTGAGTTACTCAGTGTCTTATATATGGGTTACTCAGTGTCTGAGTTACTCAGTGTCTTATATATGGGTTATTCAGTGTCTGAGTTACTCAGTGTCTTATATATGGGTTACTCAGTGTCTGAGTTACTCAGTGTCTTATATATGGGTTACTCAGTGTCTGAGTTACTCAGTGTCTTATATATGGGTTACTCAGTGTCTGAGTTACCCAGTGTCTTATATATGGGTTACTCAGTGTCTGAGTTACTCAGTGTCTTATATATGGGTTACTCAGTGTCTGAGTTACCCAGTGTCTTATATATGGGTTACTCAGTGTCGCATCTGGGTTATTCAGTGTCTGAGTTACTCAGTGTCTTATATATGGGTTACTCAGTGTCTGAGTTACCCAGTGTCTTATATATGGGTTACTCAGTGTCTGAGTTACTCAGTGTCTTATATATGGGTTACTCAGTGTCTGAGTTACTCAGTGTCTTATATATGGGTTACTCAGTGTCTGAGTTACTCAGTGTCTTATATATGGGTTACTCAGTGTCTGAGTTACTCAGTGTCTTATATATGGGTTACTCAGTGTCTGAGTTACCCAGTGTCTTATATATGGGTTACTCAGTGTCTCATCTGGGTTACTCTGTGTCTCTGGGTTATCCAGTGTCTTGTTCTGGGTTACTCAGTGTCTCATCTGGGTTACTCTGTGTCGTTGGGTTACTCTGTGTCTTATCTGGTTTACTCAGTGTTTTATCTGGGTTACCCATTGTCTCATCTGGATCAATCCGCAAATATGAGTCAATTCACAATTTACAGGATAGGGTTTAATCATAATCAAATTGTATGCCGCTATCCGTGACTTTACTTAACAATTGTATGCCGCTATCCGTGACTTGACTCAACAATTGTATGCCGCTATCCGTGACTTGACTTAACAATTGTATGCCGCTATCCGTGACTTGACTCAACAATTGTATGCCGCTATCCGTGACTTGACTCAACAATTGTATGCCGCTATCTGTGACTTGACTCAACAATTGTATGCCGCTATCCGTTACTTGACTTAACAATTGTATGCCGCTATCCGTGACTTGACTCAACAATTGCAAACAGCATGGATTCAGATGAGACGTCGAGTTACTCTCATCTCATCTGGATCCAAGCTGTAACTCGTCATCTCATATGGAGCCAAGCTGTAACTCGTCATCTCATCTGGATCCAAGCTGTTTGACACTCTACCAATGGTTCTTTTAAAGTTTGATCGAATCGAAAGCTGTCACAATTGCACCAGGTCAAACATTGAGCGGACACTACTTTTTGCAGTTGTATAAAGATTAATATGCGAGAATGTGACACTTTTTTTTAAAGAATGAAGCATTTATTACATTGTATGGTATAAACTTTCTGAACAATAATGGACCAGTTCTGACGTGAACCAGGAAGCCAGGACTACAACAGGCTGACTCATTCTAGAGGGGGTGTTCGTGATAGTATGTAAGCGTTTGACGGAAACAAAGTCTAGACACACTTTTCCAAAGTATAGATATATTTTTCCAAAGCCTAGACACACTTTCCTAAAATATAGACACAGCTTTCTAAAATATAGACACACTTTTCCAAAGTATAGATACACTTTTCCAAAGTATAGACACACTTTTCTGAAGAATGTTTACAATAGCACACAATGTTAGTACATGTGGATATTTTTACCATGGCAGAAACTGTAGAATCGTATCTATATGATGTCATAAGCAAATAGAGCAGACCCTGATCAGATGGCTCCGCCAGGAGCCGTTTGGTTTTGGTCTACTCTGTTTACAAATGCGTAGAAAAGAGTATTTATGGGATACAGGATTACAACTTCTCAATAACGACGTGTTAACCCAATCCCTCATATTGACGCCTTGTGACGCCTCTGTAAAAAACACGTTTTGAAACCATTGTGATAAATAGAGCATTGGCTCCATAGGACTACACAATTAAACAACACAATTCTAAAAAATCCTTTTCTCTAGTAAATGCTCCTTTTCAACATGTTTATTTATAGAGGTTGGATCTAAAATAGTCTAAGGGGGAATGGGTTAAACGATGTCTATTTCTGATCTTTAAGGCACGTTGTAGCATAGCAGAGCGAGAAGTATTGAAGCTTTCTACAGTACTGTCCTTCCGAATTAAGCGGCCATCATCTGGTAAACATATCCACGTTACCACTGAAATCACGTAATCCATAACATAGCATAAACTCATGAAACAGAGTAGACACAGATCACATGACACGTGCAGAAATCCTCTCAGGGTTCATGTCAGAGGTTTTCCACACCATATACATCGCTTGCAATAATCCCTCGTATGACAAAGTTATGAATTCCAATATTCAATTAGGACACGTTTGAAAAATATAAGAATTAACGTTTATTGATATAGACGCCCTTTGACACCTGAAACATAACAGAGTAGGATCCCTTTATCCCTCTCTCTCTCTCTCTCTCTCTCTCTCTCTCTGTCTGTCTCTGTCTCTGTGTCTCTCTGTGTCTCTCTGTGTCTCTCTTTATATATATATATCTTTCTATCCCTCTCTCTCTCTCCCTTTGTCTCTCTGTCTCTCTCTGTTTCTCTCTCTGTGTCTCTCTGTCTCCCTTCTCCCTCTCTCTTCCCTCTCTCTCTATCTATATCTCTATCTTTTCCCTCTCTCTCTCTCTCTCTCTCTCTCTCTCTCTCTCTCTCAACCTCTCAACCTCTCAACATAACAGGACTCAAACAGGAGTCGTCTGATCAGGATCTGCTGTGTTTGCTTATGGAATAATATGGGTCCTGTTCTACAGCTGGTGTAATGGGGTTAAAACTTCCATTCTTCATAATGCTTTATAAAAATCAGTTTATTAATATTCATAATAGTCATTGTTTATTTAGGTAAATGGTTCATGCAGCTGTTGAAAGGTTCTTCTATTATTTTCCTAATTCAGTTTCAGTATATAAAAAAAGAAATGTATCCGGTACTAGATCTCTGTAAGGAGTTATCAGGACTCAGTCTGTCGTTACTAAAATATTGAACGAATTGAAGTAGTAAAAACACCCCGGATCATAAACTTTTAAACTTTTCAGCAACTCTAATATGTTACGGTAAGGCGGGGTTCTGCAGAGATTTAGTATTAATCCTTTCGGCGCCAAATTTCTAATTGTCGTCTGCAATCCAAGTTTGTTAAATAATTCAGTAAAGTAAGGACATTTGATAGATAAATGCCAATTTCAAACGAATAATGCACAGCTATAGAAATAGAGATTGAGACAAAAAGTGAAGTCCCTGATCAGACGCTGTCATGAAAAGGCGGCGTCTGATCATGGACTGCACTTTATTGTCGTGGTGCATTTATGCGACAACGGGTTAATTCAAGCCAATCAGACCTCTGATGTATCTGGTGGAATCTGTGTGGATTTCGTCGGAATAGGAATACATCAATGATTATTTATTCATTTTAATTTTTTTTAAATTATGATTCTTATCTACATCTCTATATACTATTAACCAACATCCGGGTAATCAGGATTGGATTGGTACGAATGTAGATAAGATGCTGGGTAACTCAGCATATCATCAATGCCCAAGCCGTTTGCAATTCGTAAAATATTTAAAACGTAGCAGACGAAATTTTGAGCAGACGATTTTCATTGCAAAAAAAGTCAAATTTAAGCAGACGATATTTTCAGCCAGATTGAGAACTACACACTCTGTTATACGCCTGTTGCTTACGTTACCGTTGAAAATAACTGACAAGAAACAATTGTGTGGTCGCCACGACACATACCACGTGACAATAAGATTTTCGTGACTTTCGACGAAATAGACATAAACACAACGTTAATTAATGGTATGTATTATATACGCGACACACGCTCTGTGAACAGCTTTAGTACATGCTTGTTAACCCTTTCGCTGCCACGAAATGTCGTCTGCAACGTTTGTCGTCTGTTGCAATTTTCTTTATTTTTTTCAAACTTTTTTTTTAAAAAAATATTTCAAGAAATATAATCAGATTATTAAAGAGTTTGGATCCTGACGAGTTATTCGGCCTCTCATCTGGATCCAACCAGTTTCCGTAGATAATTATAGATTCTCCATGGCAGATAGGGTTTAGTTAATGACGATTTGGTGTAACGCAAGTGGTAAAATTAGGGCGGGGTTGTGTTTATAGCATTCAACGTAAGGTATCTACGGAAATATTTATTTTTATTTTTGGGTCATATTTATGGAAATAACAATGTAAAAGTAATGTTGATATCACGATAATAATAATAATGATGAGACTACTGCTACTACTACTAATAATATATGAATAAATGAATAAATAAATAAAAAAAAAACAAATAAAGAAATAATGACATAGAACTAGTTATCTGATAATTTTAATTTATAATTCAAACTAAAGTTATTGAAATGTGGTATGACAGGAAATAAAACATCTGCTTTGTTTGCTTCGACCTGATTCTACACTTTCTAAAATATTATTTTGTTCATATGCATGCGGTAAATGGTTAAGTTTCGAAAGTCTCTCTGTTTAAATGAGCCATGTCAACAGAACACGACCCTCATCCATCCCCGATACAAACAGTGCAGACAATGATCAACCGACGAGCCAAATACATGGTGTCTGATCAGAGTTTACACTGTTAGTCAGTCTTGATAATAAAATCATACAAAATTCAGATATATGTCAGTAAAGATCCTCTTCAGACGCAGTTTATTTCAATTTCCCATGATAAAACAAACAAAATCAAATTATTTTGGCAAAATAAAATGCCGTTAAAATGTTCACTAGTTTTAAATTGATACTTTTTGCCAGGAAAAAATGCGGTATTACCTGCTGTAAAATTATGTTGACCTCTATGAAAACGGAAAGAGGTTTTTATCATCCTCCTCATCAAAAATATCCTTTACTCCATAATTATTCATTTAAGAAATAATGACTTTATAAATATCTACAAGATGTTTATAGTGAGCAAGATAATGTGTGGCAATGGAAGAAAATGTAGAGCCATATCTATATTACTTCATAAGCAGACAGGATAGACCCTGATCAGACAGTTCCAATAGGATCTCAGTCTACTCCGTTTACGAGAGTGTAAAACTGCGTACATGTATAATATATCGTGTACATGTTTATTGTTTAACCCATTCGTCCAACTGACACATTTTGACGCCTCTGTAAAAGTAGCTGTTTGAAACCAATGTGATAAATGCTCCATAGGAGCAAATGCTCTATTTATCACAATGGTTTGAAAACTACACAATTTCCCCTTTCCCTAATAAATGCTCCTCTTCGGTAGATTTATTCAAAGAAGTCGTGTCTAAAAATAGCAAATGAGGTAATGAGTCTAAAATAGCCCATGAGGGAGTCGGTTAATGACAACAACAGATGGCGTGTCTACAGGCGTCTTTGATACTATGCAACTGTAACGTCACCCACCCTCACCTACCACCATCTGGCATGTGTACACAGTGTGAATCCACATACCGTAGACCTATTTAGATTGCTATCATAGTTGCTATCTTCTTTCATACTCAAAAAATAGCCAATAGTCGCAACACACAATTTCGGAGCAGCTGACATTTTTCATGGGAAGGGAACCTACGATTGACGCATTGTTTTGCACCAACCCCATTAATCAAATCCTCATTTAACATATGTTGATCACGACAGATATTTCGCCTACCTGAATAAAACAATACAGGGGCTTACAGTCATTCTCATTATATTTGTCATTCCCTTTTCTGTATGCAAGTCATTTGTGATAAGTCGCCATATAATAAAACGCGTCTCAAGTGACCAAGTGTTGATTCAACATAAACGTATTAGCCCTTTCCCGAGGGAGATTCATGCATTAACTCTTTCCCGAGAGAGATTCATGCATTAGCTCTTTCCCGAGGGAGATTCATGCATTAACTCTTTCCCGAGAGAGATTCATGCATTAGCTCTTTTCCGAGGGGGGTTCATGCATTAGCTCTTTCCCGAGGGAGGTTCATGCATTAGCTCTTTCCCGAGGGAGGTTCATGCATTAACTCTTTCCCGAGAGAGATTCATGCATTAGCTCTTTCCCGAGGGAGGTTCATGCATTAGCTCTTTCCCGAGGGAGGTTCATGCATTAACTCTTTCCCGAGAGAGATTCATGCATTAGCTCTTTCCCGAGGGAGGTTCATGCATTAGCTCTTTCCCGAGGGAGGTTCATGCATTAACTCTTTCCCGAGAGAGATTCATGCATTAGCTCTTTCCCGAGGGAGGTTCATGCATTAACTCTTTCCCGAGAGAGATTCATGCATTAGCTCTTTCCCGAGGGAGGTTCATGCATTAACTCTTTCCCGAGGGAGGTTCATGCATTAACTCTTTCCCGAGAGAGATTCATGCATTAACTCTTTCCCGAGGGAGGTTCATGCATTAACTCTTTCCCGAGGGAGGTTCATGCATTAGCTCTTTCCCGAGGGAGGTTCGTGCATTAGCTCTTTCCCGAGGGAGGTTCATGCATTAACTCTTTCCCGAGGGAGGTTCATGCATTAACTCTTTCCCGAGGGAGGTTCATGCATTAGCTCTTTCCCGAGGGAGATTCGTGTATTAGCCCTTTCCCGAGGGAGATTCGTGTATTAGCCCTTTCCCGAGGGAGATTCATGTATTACTTCTTTCCCGAGGGAGATTCATGCATTAACTCCTAAGACTTCGTCCTCGAAGCATCTTGCACAAGAATTCAGTGACTTCTTCGTTGACAAAGTGGACAAAATACGTGCTGATATTGCATCAGGCACTGTATCCAGTGCGCCGATTGACACTGAGATGCAGCATTCAACAAACGTATTAGAAAAGTTTGCTACAGCTACAGTAGAAGAAGTAGGACAGATCATTAAGGCATCCCCCTGTAAGTCTTGCGAACTGGATCCAATACCTACATGGCTATTAAAGTCATGCCTTGATTAACTCCTACCGATTTTGACAAACATTGTAAACTCCTCTTTAGACAATGCATATGTTCCAAAAAGTTTCAAAAGGTCACATGTAAAACCTATTTTAAAGAAACCGGATCTCGATTCTAATGAACTTAAGAATTATAGGCCTATATCAAATCTGCCATTTGTCTCCAAAGTGTTAGAAAAAGTGGTTGATAAACGCATTGAGTCCCACCTGAACTCAAACAATCTACATGAGCACTATCAATCAGCATACCGAAAGCATCACTCAACAGAGACTGCTCTTCTGAAAGTTCAGAATGACATCCTTCAATCCCTAGATAAAGATGAAACAACAGTTCTGGTGATGCTTGACTTATCGGCTGCATTTGACACTATCGATCACGAAACATTGCTAAAGCGCCTTGAAAAAGACTTCGGAATCATTGGGAAACCCCTTGAGTGGATGACCTCCTATCTAAATGACCGCTATCAAATAGTGTCAGTAGATGGGGAGTTGTCCACCCCAGTTAATATGAAATATAGCGTGCCACAGGGATCGGTCCTTGGACCAAAAAACTACATCATGTACACAAAACCTGTCGGCTCAATCTGCAGAAACCATGGGCTAAAGCACCATTTTTATGCCGATGACTCGCAATTATACCTGTCCTTTAAGCCCAAAGACATTTCCTGTCAACAAGAAGCTTTATCACGAGTTGAGATCTGTCTCAACGAAATAGTCTCTTGGATGCACCAGAACATGCTGAAGCTCAATACTGACAAAACTGAGGTCATCCTGTTTCATGCAAAAAACACAGTAGTACCTGAAGACATTCATGTGCAAGTACGCCCCTCTAAGATCAAACCGTCTTTGTGTATAAAGAATCTCGGTACATGGCTCGATTCACAAATGGATATGGCATCACACATCAATTCGGTGTGTAGGTCTAGTTATGCACAGCTCCGACGAATAGGTCATATAAGAAAGTACCTCTCACCTGATGCTACCAAGACTTTGGTGAACTCTCTGGTTACATCAAAATTAGACTACTGCAACTCATTGCTGCATGGAATTTCAAAAAACACACTGCAGAAACTTCAAAGAGTTCAAAACACAGCAGCCCGTGTCATAACCAGGACTCCTCGATATGATCATATCACGCCTGTTTTGAGAGAACTTCACTGGCTTCCGGTTCAACATCGCATTGAATTCAAAATTCTGACACTTACGTATAAAGCCATGCACAATGAATCCGCCAAGTACATTGTCGATATGCTTGACGTGTATCGGCCCCGCAGAGAATTAAGGTCAGCAAGTAGCTCCTTGTCGTTGGTTGTACCAAAAAGTCGTAAGGTAAAGTTTCATGAACTCTGGAATGCCCTGCCATCAGGCATTAGAGATGCAAGCTCACTGGCATGTTTCAAAAGATCTCTGAAAACACATTTCTTCAACATATACTACTAGGACAGTTTAGGAAAAGTAGCTTATAATCATCAATTCTCATACCTTACGATTCCTTTGCCATTGCAGCCCTTGGGATATGCTGTATGAATCAATCTCTCATTGACCGAATAGATAATCATGTGGTTCCTACCGGTTAGTGATTTCATATTTATTGTACATGTATATCATATTTATTGTATATATATTGCTTATAATTCACCGACTTGGTATAAATAATCATGTGGTTCCTACCAGTTGGTGATTTTATACTTATTGTATATTTATTGCATATCTTTCATTGACTGGGTGGATAATCATGTGGTTCCTACCGGTTAGTGGTTATACATTTATTGTATATCTATTCCATATCTTTCATTGACCGGGTGGATAATCATGTGGTTCCTACCGGTTAGTGATTTTATATTTATTGTATATATATTGCATACATTTCATTGACTGGATGGACGATCATGCCGTTCCTTCCGGTTTATGATTTCATATCTATTGTATATCTTTTGTATATCCTTCACTGACCGTCCGGCTAGTGATTTTTTTTATATTTATTGCATATCTATTGTAAATCTTTCATTGTCTGGATAGATAATCATGCGGTTCGTTCCGATTATTGATTTCATCCATGTACAGCGCTTTTGAACGCACATATCCCGTGTGAAAAGAGCGCTATATAAATGTGGTATAATAATAATAATAATAATAATAATAATAACTCTTTCCCGAGGTAGATTCATGCAAGAAATAATGACATCAGACGTCCAGATAAGATGCGTAAATTCAAACAGTTTCAAGATTAACGCCTTTATTTTTCCATCAAACCCTGTGTTGTGGCCGCTCATTAGAATTGTCTTGAAGAGACGATTCTACAGAGTATTCACAACACAGCGACTTGGTGGAGAAATGACGAGTTTAGTATCTGAATAGGCACATTTGTCTGTAGCTCTGATGACATCATTAATATTTATAAGCTGGTTTTATAATGGCACATGTACACATGAGTTTTTTGGTATTGGTAGAAACAGCAGTCAGGTCTATTATAATTTCATAAACAAACAGATGGATCCTGTAGGAGCTTTCTGATTTGGGTTTATTCTATTTGTAAAGGCGTGGAAAATGTTCATTTGATGGAAAGAATTAAGTGTACATGAGTTTTACTAAATTCACTACAGATGACTGCAAATGGAATTTATAATTGTCTAACCATCTGTAGTCCCGACGCTTTTCAAAGGAAAAAGAAGAACAAACTCGGGCGATCTTGTATCAATACGAACCGTTAAGTCTCGAATTATTCTAGGTAATTAAAGTACTTGTAACTGTTTACAAATTATGTAAAAAATCGAAAATATTAAATAGAAGCGAGAGTAACTGTTTTCTTTAACATACGAGTATTCCCTCCTACTGACGCATTTTGACGTCTCTATAAAAGTCACCCTTTGAAACCATTGTGATAAATAGAGCATTTGCGTCATATGAGCAAATGCTCTATTTATCACATTGGTTTCAATACTATACAATTCTATTTTCCTTTTCTCTAATAAATGCTCCTTTTCGGTAGATTTATTCAAATAGGTTGGGTCTGAAAATAGTCTAGGAGGGAATGGGTTAATGAATATTTTGATAAATGTTTTAAAGTACTAGCTACATTGAAAAGTCAGAAGAGACAAAACAGAGAATGCATAATACTTGTCTACATATAACACGACAGAACTGTAGATAAGAAAATAATTTGTAAATCTAATAAAAACTACTTTGATCTGCTCCAAAATGAGTTTTCTGTATGAATGTCACCCTGCATTAAGCAGCCACCTGCATAAAGGTATTCTTTAGTAAAAGTCCGTTTTTTTGCCTTCACGATATACAATAAAGCCCCCCCCCCCCACACACACACACACACACACACACAAACACACACACACACATCAAAAAACAAAAGATAAGAAAAGACCACTTAATAAAATGGTTGTATTTATAAGCAGGTGGCTGCTTATTGCAGGACGAACGTAATGCAGAAAGTTCCCAAAGGATATTTCTGCATTACATGTACTTTCGACCTGCACTAGACTACCACCTGCTTCTATCACCGAGAATACCTCCTTTGGGTGGTCACATCAGATGGGGTTTACTGTAGATCGTGTCCAATAGCTCTGAGCACAGGGGGCTCTGAGGGCCATATTACGCAGTAATTGCTCTCATTGACATACATTTGTAGTTTGAATGACTGTGTTGCGTGTTTTACTGTATCATTATGCACAATTAATGCACGCAAATCAAGATTTATGTATTATACGATATATCTATTACATGTATGTTCATGCAAATGAGGCACAACTTGTGATACAGCACACTCGCAATCCCAAATGGTCCCACCATTTGAATACTACGCAACTGAAATCATCTCGTAACCGTAATGTTAGTATAAAATAATTAAGATCTGTCTATGCCGGTTACTGTCTATGCCGGTTACTGTTGAATACTGAATGAAAATGATTCAGAATGTAACTCTGCGTGATATAAGAAAAGATTCTTTAATCTATTCACTTTGAAAGACGTTTCAACGTATGCTTTAACTTACGCTTATAAAATTGATTTTCAAAAGGTCTTATAAGTACCTAAAACATCACATGAGAACTAATATTTCTGGGTTTCCAAATGCCCGCATTTCTTTCCTTCATATAAACGCGTTTTCACGCATTTGCAAACAGAGTAGACCCAGATCATAAGGCTCCTATATGAGCCTCTTCTCTGGATCTGCTCTGTTTGCTACTGGACTTTGATAGATCTGCTTCTTTACTTTCTAAAAAGTCTACAATGTTCCACTTTCCATATTTCATTATAACTACTTTGTTCATGAATATTTATTAAGTATTGACATTTGGAATAAACATAGAACAGGAAAGGGTTAAAACCGATGGTATCTTCATGTAGGACTGGATGATCGTTATGCAGAAAGCTCTTCTAAGAATTGTCTGCATTACTTTCGCACCTGTTCTTAATGTCCCCCGTGTTAATTCATTAAGTGGTCACTACGGGGAGTGAGGTTTTACTATATTTATTATTACTATTTTCATTTGTTGTTGTTTGTTTCTATCAGAAAGACCCGGATGTTCTTATGTGAAACAAACAACGTGAGCCAGTATATTACGACTTGCCTGCGGTAATTGACGTCAGATGATATATCTTTATTAGCAGCGTTGTTGACGCACCTTCTATTAGCGTGACAGCAGTGTCAGGAATAGTAACATCTTGCTTGTTTTCATCTTGTTTTTATTACGATCTTTTAAATATTGTGAACGGCATAGAAAGAAATTCTATTTTTGTTACCAACCAGAGTTTGGTATATTTTAGTGTCATCAAAATACATGTACATTTTGTTTTTATTACGTTGGACATTATTCTATTTGGTGAAGCGTGTTTGAACCGGAATGCTCGATTTTCTATATTTATTAATCATTATTCATCGGCACCAGTATCTGTCAGTATCTCTACATATTCGGTACCTACATAAGTGGTTCACTGTTGCAGAGACAGAAGACACCGGGGAATAGCATTTCTAAATTTACGTTCTACGTCTTTGCAAACAGAGTAGACCTAGATAGGGGCCGTCTGATCAGGATCTACTCTGTTTGCTCATGATATTATATAGATATGATTCTACAGTTTCTGCCAGGGCTAAAATATCCGTGTCCGTGTTCCATTGTAACAATTAATTTGAATAAATAGTCATGGTGTAAACGGTTACCCTAGTAACTCGGATTAAAATGAGATACAACAAATGGCAGGAAGATAAAAGAAAAATAGCAGTTGATTTGGTTGCCTATACAGCAGTTTTCAATCCGTTGTAAAAGGATTTGTCTCTTCTCCATGCCACCATAGTTGTTTTTAGTCGAGATGTTTCCAGACATATACTTGTGTGTTTCCTTTTCGCTATTGACTATAATTACGTACCAGTTCCTTTAAACCATTCCCTCATATCAAAACGCATTATCAAGCATCTGCAAACAGAGTATGAGACGTCTGATCAAGGTCTGCTCTGTTTGCTTATGGAATTATAATGGATCTGACACTACAGTCTCAACTAATACAAAACATTCTGTATACACATCTAGAAGCTTTCTGTGTGATTTTCACCCTGCATTCAGCAGCCACCTTCCTTAAACTATCTTTATTCTTATCTAAGTCAACCCTTTCACTGCCAATGTCGCATAAATGCACCACAACAAATAGTGCAGTCCCAGTTTTTTCCCCAAAAAAACTCTATTTCTATATGTGTGCTTTATTCCTTTGACTCGTATTTATTTATCTCATCTCCTTGTTTACCAAATGGTTTAACCAAAGTGGTTTGCAGACGACAATTAGAAATTTGGCACCGAAATGGTTAAAATAGAGCAGTTTTACTGTAAAGCATATTTTCCCATGGAGTGTATAACTAGTATGTACCCACTATACAATTGTAATATGTTTTACTGATAATTCAATATTCTCAGCTGTAATTATGAACCATATTGACACAAACAGTTTATGTTCCATATAAGGTATATATCAACATGCCATTGCCAGTGTACCATGTGTCACTCAACTGTACAAGTGGGTGGTGTTGGTTAATTGAAAACTGAAAGTATTGTACCATGGTTGTCCACCTCCTACACTTCATACTGGCTCTGACGACCATTTTGCTTGTCAAATTTTGACAACACCTCTTTGATCAAGACATGTGTTCCCATGTTGCTAGTTTGTAAAAACAATCAAAGAATAACAGAACACGCTTGACCTATTTATGGCCATATATTGCAAGTGAACCTGCCCAAAATATGCTTCAGTAAAAGTAAATGTCGTTTGAGAGGTATATGTCAAATCTGAGACATGTCTTACCAAAGAGCGTACGGCCAAATTAACATCAGGAGCGTATAGCACCATGGTTATAGGGGTCTGAGGGCATGCTCCCCGGAGAAAATTTAGAAATGTGTAGTTTTGAAACCATTGTGATAAATAGAGCATTTGCTCCTTTATCACAAAGGCTTCAAAAGGTGACTTTTACAGAGACGCCAAAAGGTGTCAGTATGAGGGAATTGGTTAAAGCTTACATGACAAGACAACACGTTTATCAAAGTCTACCCCACTTAGCCTTCGACGTTTGTTCTGTTTTGGTCATGATGATGTTTTCACCTTTCCGATTGATGTTACGCACGTGCTAGCTACGTCCCTGACCATAAGTGCGAATTCACGCTAGCCGCTACTACATTGCTAGCCGATGTTAATGCATATTCTTGTTTGCAGCAATTATGACTATATTCTTGCGGCTAAAATTATCGTATATTCTAACATGCGACGATCGCGACTTCCAGTTGAAATCGTCGCATTTACGAACTGACGATAATCTCATGCGTACGAGCTTTAGTACGACGGTCACCTAGATAGTTGGCATCACCGGGATCTATATGAACTCGGTCTGGTATGTTTGTACCCATCTCTTTTCTCTACAAAAGGATATGCCCTATCAGAGTTAAACTATAGAGTCCATTCATTATGAAAGGATTAAACTTGCTAGATGCTTTGGAATGACAAACAGTGCAGACCCTGACTAGAGGGATCCTGCAGGAGCCGCCCTCTGATCTGGATCTACACTGTTTGCAAATGCCTATGCTTGCGTGTCCCACATTCAAAAGGGTTTGGTGGGTATCAATGCAGCACTTAGTTATGTACACATCTTTTTTAGGAACTCTCATTATACAAACTTATTACAAAAACTTATAAATATACAGTAGAACCTATCTTAAGTGGTCATTCATTTATTGAACATAGAAGTCTTATCAAACATGCGGTTGCTTAATGCAGGACAAAAGTAATGTAGAAAGCACCTATAGGAGCGTTCTGTATTACTTTTGCCTGCAGTAAGCTTCCATGTGCCTTACAGACAAATGATTCTACCTGTTTTTTATATTTATTCATTCAGTGGTCAATATAACTCTTGGAATGCGGGAAGTGAGTACACAACAATGTAGACCCAGATCAGAAAGCTCATATAGCTCATATATAGAGCATCCCTCTGACCCAGATCAGAAAGCTCATATATATAGCATCCCTCTGACCCAGATCAGAAAGCTCATATATAGAGCATCCCTCTGACCCAGATCAGAAAACTCATATATAGAGCATCCCTCTGACCCAGATCAGAAAGCTCATATATAGAACATCCCTCTGATCAGGATTTGTATTGTATCTCTAAAAGTATTTACTAAATTATACCCTTTCATACTAAATGGACTGCTTCACTTACCGATGATGGGCCATTCCACTTCCAATATAAAGGCGGTTTTGCTATTTTGTGTGAATGAACATTTTACAGGGGTAAGGGTGGAGACGTTGGTACAGAAGAAGTCTTTTGAGTGCCCTTGTTTCCTCTACTTGCCCAATGATAAGCACCGATACACACACTAAACACTTTACCTCATGAGTATTTAGTAAGGAAATGACCGTATGAAAATTAATCAGCTGATTTGGGGTTTTTATAATGGCATTATGAACAAGAGACTAGTTTAACTCTTTCGCTGCCAATGTCGCATCTGTGATTACTTATGAAAACAGTACGGACCCTGACGAGACGCCGGGTAATCTGCGTCTAAACATATCTTTACTAAATTTACTGCTAATTCACGATGTCATTCTTTCTTACATTAATATTTATGAGGACAAAGGTTATTATGCACAACGTTACTGAGTGCTGCTGTATTAAAACGTTTGACCCTTCCCTCCATAAATACGCATTTCTACGCCTCTGTAATAACAACTTCTTGAAACCATTGTGATAAATAGAGCATTTTCTCCTATAGGAGCATATGCTCTACAATGTATTTATCACAATTGTTTCAAACTGCAAAATTCTAAAGTTTTACTTTTCTCCAGTAAATGCTCCTTTTGGGTGGATTCATTCAAAGAGGCTGGGTCTAAAAATAACCTATGGAGGAAACGTATGAACAATTCTATAAGTCACAGAGTCAACGTCAAAGCAAGAGCTCGTATAGATAAAATAAGTCACAGAGTCAACGTCAAAGCAAGAGCTCGTATAGATAAAATAAGTCACAGAGTAAACGTGAAAGCAAGAGCTCGTATAGATAAAATAAGTCACAGAGTCAACGTGAAAGCAAGAGCTCGTATAGATAAAATAAGTCACAGAGTCAACGTGAAAGCAAGAGCTCGTATAGATAAAATAAGTCACAGAGTCAACGTGAAAGCAAGAGCTCGTATAGATAAAATAAGTCACAGAGTCAACGTGAAAGCAAGAGCTCGTATAGATAAAATAAGTCACAGAGTCAACGTGAAAGCAAGAGCTCGTATAGATAAAGGGCTACAGCAGAACCTGCCTTAAGCGGCCATTCAACACGGGGGTGTTCAAAAGTAGATAGTTGCTTAATACAAGGCAAAAGCAATGCAGAAAACTCCTATAGGAGCTTTTTGCATTCTTTTGCCCTGCATTAAGCTACCACCTGCCTTACAGACCATAATTAGACCTCTTTTTAAATGGCCGCTTAAGACAGGTTCTACTGTATTGATACATTTCAGAAGACAAGACGTTTGGAGATGGTTTAGATTTTATCGTCGCTGAGGAGCATATACACAATTATGCCCTAATTACTCAACGTATTCGGACACACAATGGCCCCTCCCAATGTCCCCTCCTAATGTCCCTCTCAATGTCTTCTCACCACTGATTTGTGTAGCTGAATAAATCAACCCTGCATCATCTTGATAACTTTCTCCCTGTTCAATGTTTATTTCAAACTTCAGTGCCTACTGAATATTCATAGACAAAATAGTGATAATGAAATATGGAAAATGGAACATTGTAGCCATTTTAGAAAGCAAAGATACAGTTCTTTCAAATTCATTTTGCAAACAAAGCAGACCCTGATCAGACGGCTCCTATAGTATCCGTCTGATCTTGGTCTTCTCTGTTTGCAAACGCGTGAAAACACGTTTACATGAGGGAAAGGGTTAAATAAGACTGACATACATGAGGAATCAAATAGTGGATTCTTCATGAGCAGTTTGATCTGGGTCTGCACTATTTGCGTAAGTTTGTCCGAATATTTAGGGTAATTAGAGTAGCTAGTGACGTCATACTTACTATTGAGGATTGACATGGTGCAGATCTTTTTTTGAGACGGAATAGATCGACACAGTGGAACCTGTCTGTGAACTTATCAATAACCTTGTCAAGTATGTCTTCTGTAAACTCCTGTGGGTGTTCAATATGAAACATTTCCATGATCTCTTTATAAGGATCAAGTAAATCACTGCTAGCGTCTTTAACGGCATCGTGTACATCAGACACATGGTCGTGGATGTTGTCTACAACATCCGACATGGTCTCTTTAATAGGATCAACAGCGGCTTCGTGTATATCATTAACGAAATCTTTCACATCGCCAACAGCGTCGTTTAGTTTATCCACAATCGCCTGTGATGTACACAACAAAGTTGAAAGAGTAATAAATAGGCAAAATCCAACTTTCCTGAATTTCTTCATTTTTCTTTCTACTAGATCTAGCTGAGTATGTTATAAATATATTCGATATAATTCCGCGATTAAACCTTTTTCCCTATTTATCCTGAAAAGAATCCGTTTCTGAATATATGTCCCTGTCTCAAATGTATCTCACTGTAATACACTCCCAACATATATGTATCAAATACCTATAGCGTGCATTTTGTAATGAACGTGCTAACAATTAGCAATGGCTTGTGTCAGTGGCCACCACAGCTTGACGGTGACATGCCGGTAACCTTAGTCATGACAGCATACTGGTTCCCCTGCCGTGACGTCACACGTCTATAATTAACGGAGAAAGACACGACGGTGTTGTAAAAACGTGGTGTTCGTTAGCTGTGACCGTTGTAGAGCGCGACGTGTAATTAGTCCCTTAATCTGATGTTGATACTACACTCTTGGAAACAATATTTAACTATTTTGGCGCCAAATGATTTTCGTCTGCCAACAATGGCGTCAACTTCAAATTTAAAAGTAACTTTCCTTTAATTTCTTCTCTAAAACGACACTGGTGTGTCAGCTAGTTTCGATCCTGATGAGGCGCTTAAATTACTCGGCATCTCATCTGGATTCAAGTTGTTTACAAAAGCGTCAGGTCTCGAAAAAGCGGAATACGAATAATTCTAGAGCCAACATTGGGAATCTGCTATTAGATATATGGGTATTTATGTTATATAAGATTAAAGATATAAACGGATGCAACGATAATAATTATATATAATAAATGGCGGTTTAACCCTTTCCTTCATAGAAACGCATTTTCATGCATTTGCAAACAGAGTAGATATATACCCAGATCAGACGGCTCCTGTAGGTCTGCTCTGTTTGCTTTTTACATGATAATTATAGATCTGATTCTACAGTTTCTTTCCAAGCAAAAATATTCATTTGAAAGGTTTACATTATAAAAATTCAACTAATAAATATTCATGATATTATTTTTACATGTGTTTTCAACAGGAAAAGGGTTAATGTTTTACGTAGTCCTTATCCCGCTAATTGCGATCTCAATCGTATTTACAAACAGTTCAGGCCCAGATAAGACGTCCAGTGAACTTACAGTTCAGGTCCAGATAAGACGTCCAGTGATCTTACAGTTCAGGTCCAGATAAGACGTCCAGTGATCTTACAGTTCAGGTCCAGATAAGACGTCCAGTAATCTTACAGTTCAGATCCAGATAAGACGTCCAGTGAACTTACAGTTCAGGCCCAGATAAGACGTCCAGTAATCTTACAGTTCAGATCCAGATAAGACGTCCAGTAATCTTACAGTTCAGGCCCAGATAAGACGTCCAGTGAACATTCGTCTCAACAGGATCAAAGCTTTTTTTTTTCCGAAAACTTGACCGAATCGGAAGTAGTCAAACTTGAACAGGTCTAAATTTAAGCAGACTTTATCTTTTCACAGCCGGTTAAGGGTAAATGAGAGAGCATTGTTTTCTACTTATGGAGATGTAACTACACAAACATAAAACATTATATTGACAAAATTCTTTTGTATACGTTGGAACGCTCTGCCTCCGGCAAAATACTTGAATGATTTACTACACCTTTATAAGGCAAATATACAGTAAACATAGTCTTAACCGGACTTTAACCCTTTACTCCATAAATACGCCTTTACAAAAAGAGTAGACCCAGATCAGAGGGTTCCTGTAGGAACCGTCTGATCATTGTCTACTCTGTTTTATGATATAATATAGATACATTGTATGTTTCTTCAGTTTCTGCCATGGCCAAACATTCCTGTGTCCATGTGCTTATGTAACAATTAATCTAATTGATATGTATGACGTCATTATTTCTTACATGAATATTCATGAAGTAATGGGTTAAGTAAAGAAACAATAAGATATTTCTAAGCAGGTGGTGGATGCTTAAAGCTGACTGAAAATCATCCTGCATTAAGCTACTACCTGTGTTAAAGACGGGTATTGATACTACTTTCGGTTAGGAGAGTTTTTTCTGTACATGGATACGCATGTGTTGAGTAAAAATATGTTTTCAATACAAACGATCTGTGTTTGACATACCTACAACGATTTGTGCATTGAAACAAAATATGGTAGGTAGTGGATAGACCTTAAGGTGTTTGGCATTAAGTTGTTATTAGGTTTTGACATACAGTTGTATGACGTTATGTTTTGACATACAGTTGTATGACGTCAGGTTGTAACATACAGTTGAACTTCAAGGGACCTTACAAACTACTCCGAGATAACAGAGATTCGAGGCATCCGATTTCTTACCTGAACACAGCTTAATACAGGTCAAAAGTATTGTTGAAAGCTTCTGCAGGGACTTTCAGCAATAATTTCGACCTGCATTAAGCTGTCACATGTATTTTTAGATATACGTAGTGGTACATTTGAGAACAATTCTGTATTGTAAATTTTGGAAATACGAAACTTTTAGTTCGAGTTACTAGTATTCCGAAGTTCGAGTTATCCGAATTTGAGATATTGAAGTTCAACTGTACGTACAAAGATTTAGATGTTGTGGCAAACTAAGTTAGCCCATGATCCACGTGGTGTTCGATTCATTTGTATGTGTGAGATTTTCGTAATTTAGTCTTCTTAACCGTTTACTCAATAAATACGCATTTTAACGGTTTTGCAAACAGAGTAGACCCCAGATCAGACGGCTCCTGTAGGAGCCGTCTGGTCAGCTTCTGCTGTTTGTATAATATAGATCTGATTCTACAGTTTTTGTCAGAGCTGATTCAAAGACAGAATTCAAATCATGAAGTTTGTGAGCAAGGTTATTCACACAAAATGTTTCTCGATCCAGTCCGGTCAGTTCGTTGCTGCAGGACTGGGTTCAGGACTGGGGTTCACTAACACATGCTCAGTAATTAACTAATAAAATCAATAATAATAATACATGACTGGTTGTTTCCCAGACAAGCGGTGAACCAAACACGTTGTAGAGTATTCTAAAGTCAAAAATCTGAGAACATGCCCATTATGTCATGGTCAGGTGTACGCTTATTTATGGCCTGTTGACCTATGTAACAACAACTCATCGTGCTTGTGATGTCAATGCCAGGTCTACACTTCTTTTTGATATGTTGGCGTTGACCTAGACGTCGAATCAGCCCATACCTACTCGCCGTTTATTTCCGGAAGCAAAAACTGCGTCCGTTCACTAAATCCCTTACCGCACGACTGTTCATATATAATAATGATTTCATGAAATAATTACATCATGAAATAATGACATATCATGAAGTAATGACATCATGAAATAATGACATCATGAATATTGTTTAGACGATTTTTATCACAGGAAATTTAACATATCTAAATAATTTTATAAGCAAACTGAACAGACCCTGATCAGACGGCTCCTGTAGCACTCGTCTGATCTGGGTCTACTATGTCCGCAAAGATGTTTAAAGGCGTGTTTATGTTTATGAAGTAAATGATTAGGCTACTGCGATATTTCTATTTACGTTACTTACGGTTGGTTCATACTGGCGTTATATGATTTATTAGTTGTCATGCAATATTATTCGTTAGTAAGGCCGTCTACCGTCAACTACGTGAGATAGTGACAAATTACACCCATCCCCCTAAAGGCATTTGAATGTTTGGTGAGGACCAAAAATCGTGTTAGCCTTTAACCTTTAGGATAACATTCGAACAATCGGAGTCCAGTTCAGAAGTAGCTCTTAACCCTTTCAGTACCAGCATTGTCGTCTACTGGACATATTGTCGTCTGCTGGACATTGTCGTCTGCTGGACACATTGTCGTCTGCTGGATGCATTTGTCGTCTGCTGAATACATTGTCGTCTGCTGGTCACATTGTCGTCTGGTGGATACATTGTCGTCTGCATCAAGTTGGCATTTCTCCGTTTATTATATATAAAAAGAGTGCCAATCAGTTTGGATCAGGAACTAAACTGTTTGAATATGATGTTACAGACCCGTCTTCATGGCAGTGAAGGGCTTAAGGATCCAAACTGATTCTACATCTTGCAGATAGTATGAATATACCAAGTATTTTAACCCTCTCCTCCATAAAAACGCATTTATATGCATTTGCAAGCAGAGTAGATCCAGATCAGACGGTTCCTATAGGAGCCGTCTGATGCAGTTCTGCTGTTTGCTTATGATATAGTATAGATATAATTCTACAATTTCTGTCATGGCTAAAACTTCTGTGTCCATGGCCTATTATAGCAATGCATCTAATTAATATTCATGATGTCATTATTTCTTACATGAATATTCATGAAGGAAAGGGTTAAACTGAAGTGGGCCAACAGATATGTAGTATAAATATTAACACTGTACATGATAGAGACAAATTTTCACGCATTTGCAAACAGAGTAGACCAACTACAGACGTCTCCTAGATCAGCTGTCTGAGTCTGGTCTGTATTGTACAATGTATGCTTGTTATATACATGTATACGTATATTTCCTCTTTACAGAGATTTGATAGCGTAGTAACAATTGAAATACAGTGTTAACACAAATAACATATATACATGTGCAATTGAAATACAGTGTTAACACAAATAACATATGTACATGTGCAATTTAAATACAGTGTTAACACAAATAACATATATACATGTGCAATTGAAATACAGTGTTAACACAAATAACATATGTACATGTGCAATTGAAATACAGTGTTAACACAAATAACATATGTACATGTGCAATTTAAATACAGTGTTAACACAAATAACATATATACATGTGCAATTGAAATACAGTGTTAACACAAATAACATATGTACATGTGCAATTGAAATACAGTGTTAACACAAATAACATATGTACATGTGCAATTAGTATGAATTACAAGAAATGGTAGGTCAAGGCAAAAGAACAAAGAAGCTGGATTGGACAAGATAATATAGACTCATAAGATTATTAGATAGAAAGTAATACAGATGGCGAAGGAGAGCATAATGCAGAATGCAATGTGCTTATCACATGATTAACTAGCTTAGTGTTCAAGATTACCAGTGGTTTGACGTGAAGACGCATCAACTCCTCAAACTTTAAGGAATTGTGACATCTTGGTCATATACCATTATACAAAGTATGTTTAGTAAATATTCATGACGTCATTATTTTATATTAATATTCATGAGGTAATGGGTTGATGCTTTTCTCTATTCTCCGTTCTGGTCAATAACCTTTTATCAATTCAGGTAATGATTTAACTATTACGAATCTATGAATATTGTCTCTTCTATTTTCTTTTGAAGCCAGTATCTCATGAAATATTAGAAGGAATAACTCAATCATGATCCTGTGTTAATAATTCTTTGATGTGGGACACGCAGACACTGGCATTTCCAAACAGTGTTGACCCAGATCAAAGGGCTCCTATATCATTCCTCTGATCAGTGTCTACACTGTTTTTATTTCCAAATCATCTAGCAACTTATAGTCTTTAATACAGAGTGGATTCCATGGTTAATCACTGCATGATATGATATTCCATTCTGAAAATTAGACGTTCAAAGTGTTAAAAAACAACATTACACCTGTCCAAAACATTGTATCAGAGTTACACCTGTCCAAAACATTGTATTAGAGTTATTTTGACCAATCCCGATTCGTGCGAGTTTGTTAAGAACTATTAACCAATGACTCTGATCAAGGGCCGAGTTACTCGGCGTCTTATCTGGATCCAATCTGTTTGCAGGTGTCAGTCAGGTCGAGCAGGATAATAATATTACTATGATACTGTGACCTGTGTCTGATTGAGTGTCAAACAGCTTGGATCCCAATCAAACGACAAGCAAGTCGCATTATCAGTAAATTTCAACATTTTCGAGAATAACTCCTTTATTTCTCCA
This sequence comes from Azorinus chamasolen, assembly GCA_963576725.1. Taxonomy (NCBI): domain Eukaryota; kingdom Metazoa; phylum Mollusca; class Bivalvia; order Cardiida; family Solecurtidae; genus Azorinus; species Azorinus chamasolen. The sequence continues at coordinate 71,132,175 of OY755248.1, forward strand.
CCAAACCCTATACTGTGACCATTCTTTAGAGTCGTCTCGAAGAGACGAATCTAAAGAGTGATCACAGTATAGGGTTTGGTGGAGAAATGACGAGTTTAGTATTTGGGTTTGCACTTATCTATAGCTCTGCACTACGGCACATTGATTCGGACTTTCTGCTTATGCCAGTTACATCGCCATTATCAAGACAGTCCAGTAACATGAGTAATCATGTAAGAAATAACGACACTATGAATACTTGTTTATGAACACATCAGTTGTTGGACATGGCAGAATTGTAGAATTAAATCTATACAAGTCCTTAACCAAACATAACAGAGCCTGATCAGAAGACTGGTAGAGGGGCAGTCTGATATGGGTCTACTCTGTTTTCAAATGTGTCTAAACGTGTCTCGATCAAGTAAATGATGAATACTGTGATACATAAATACACCAGTTTCACAAGGAAACATTCTTTAACATTGAAAATGTTGATAATAAATGAAATCTTTTTATTTTCTTGACGACACTATAATTAGTTGTAGTTCAGGGAAAAACAAACAGAAAGACTAACACAAGCGCATAATGACTGTCAGTCCCTATGACATGTTTTATGTTGACAGGGGATCGTATTACACGGGGTAAGGGAGTCCTTGGGCACTTTTAAACAAGTAGCCATTGATCAGTTAAAGAGCAGCCCTTGTTAACTTGTCAATCACTTCGGGTTAATTAACTCCTTGAATACGGGAAAAAGAGTGTACTGACACTTGCAAACAGTGTAGACCCAGATCAGAGAGCTCCTAGAGGATCCCTCTGATCAGGATCTGCACTGTTTGTCATTCAAACTATTTCAGCAAATTTAAGCATTTCGTACTGAATGAGTATACTGAAAGGATTCTATAGATACACACTGATGGCTCAAATCCAATTTGAATATTCAGCATTCAAAGGTTTAACATTCATGAATATTCAATGATTATTTAACTTGCATGATATGCATGACATACTAAAATCAGCTATCATTGTTTGGTGAATAGTGTCCCTAGAAGCTCTCGCACACGTATCAGCTGTTTTGTTTCTTTTTAAATACAGTGAAACCTCTCCATTTCAGCCATAAAACAAGAGGAGTAATTCATGGTCGTCTTGCATTAAGTTACAGCCTGCCTTAAAGTCTAAGAATTAAACATTTTCGTGGTGACTTTAGACAGGTTTCGTTGTTTGTGTTGCTTTCATAAATGATTGGTTTTTTTCTGTGTTGATTTCCCGAGAGGCAAACAGTTTGGATTCTGATGAGACGTCAAGTAACTCTTTTGGATCAGAGATATTTGCAAGAGCCAGTGAGATTAAGGTCCCATTATATTTCTGCCTAATTTAAGTTTCACGCTTTATTGGATGTCAAACGTTTTGTATACAAAATCAAAATCAAATTACTTTTTGATAAAAATCGATTTTTTCAATTTTCCACACGGACAAGTGATGCTAAAATACAATGGGACTTAAACCCTTTCCCTATTATAATTATGTTACTTTCAAATTTCAATACAGGTCTACTGAATATTAATGGACGAAATAGTTATAATAAAATATGGAAGGTGGAACATTGTAGCCATTTAAGAAAGTAAAGAAACAGATCTTCAAATTCCATCAGCAAACAGAGCAGACCCTGATCGGACAGTTCCTATAGGAGTCGTCTGATCAAGGTCTATTCTGTTTCCAAATGCGCGAAAACGAGTTTATATGAAGGAAAGCGTTAAATCGTCCGGTGAACCCTTTTCCTGGTTCATGTAAGAAACAATGACATCATGAATATCAATTAGCTGGCACGTTTAATAACACTACGAACTAACGAATGTTAAGTACAGAATCAAATTACTTCAAAGTAGTTTTTATCTCTCAGTGTTCATATAACAAGCAAAAACCTGAGAACTATGCTAAATAACATCTAGATAATAAACATCAGCTCTATATCATTTCATAAGCAAACATAGCAGACAATGACCAGACGGCTTCCACAGAAATCGTCTGATCTGGGTCTACTGTGTTTGCAAAGATGTCAGAAGGCATCTCTATCAAAAGAAGGGGAACCTATCGTTCGCAGGCGTTTATTTTGTAGTCAGCTTGTTCAAGCTGACACCACTCCGTGTCCGCGAATACACAGTATGTCGGTGTTTGTTCAGTTTGTACGTTATACATAAACAATATCCTTTCGTATTATTTTGAAACTGTACCAAAAATGCTTTTTTCGATCTAGAAGCCACTTGCTGACGGTTAATGTCATTGAGCCTTAAATGTCATTGATGTTTCTGGCATAATTTATTGTCCTCATTATACAAAACCTCAAAGTTTATTTTTGGTTTTAATCTGGTAGATATAGAGGATCTCACATAAGCGTCCATTACAAATTGTTTTTATAAATCGAGTTTGCTATAATAATATGACACGAGCTTTAGCGAATGTAATAAACATTATAGTAAACGAGTTTCATGAAAGCAGTTTGTAATGAACACGAACGTAAGATTCTTTTTATCACAAAACTCTTAAAAAGTGCCATAGAAAATGAAACAGACTATATCTGACGACTGTTTCGGCCATAGTTTACAGCGTAGTATAGCCGGAAGTATAAACTTCTCATTTGCATAAAATGCACTAGTGCATTTCCGCGATTTAGGCCTTAGAAGCAGGTGATAGCCTAATGTAGAAATGAAAGTAATTCAAAAAGCTCTCACAGAAGCATTGAGCTTTACTTTCGGTCTGCATTGGGCAACTACTGTACTTGTTTATTTACCTTCCCTAATGAGCAGTTACTCATGTACATACATGTATATGTTCACTTGTAACTTCTTCAATATCTATTAATTTATTTTTTATAATATAAAACTCCTGAGGGTTGTTTGGCTTATAGGGTTAATTCTATTATAATTCCATGAGCAAACAAAATAGACCTTGATCAGACAGCTCCCAAAGGAACTGTCTGATCTGCGTATACTCCGTGTATACGGGCGTAAAATGCGTTTATACCACGGAAGGGTTAAGACACCCTTGTTAGAGAGGTCATCAGCCCCCCCCCCCCCCCCCCCACACACACACACAGTGTTGGAATTGGATGTCGGCGTATTCTGGAATAGTATACAATATAATAAATTATCTCGAAGAGTTTTGTATGGGAACGGTAAAAAAAGGAAACCACCGTCTACCGTCGTGGCTATACGCATTCACAATGGAAAAGTAGTAAAGTCAAGCAGGCAAAGCCACATGCAAGACGCAACCACCACAAGTTGTGGTTATATGAAAAATACGCTGTCATAAAATCCACTAACCAATAAGGAGTTTGAAGATTGAAGTATTTATACATACACGTGTATATTTTTTCAGAAATACATATGTACTTATACTAATAGTGTTGGCTATCTAAATCAACTGCAATATGCATCAACATATGTTGTAGTACTTTCTAGTTTCGTAAAGTAAAACGTTTCGTGCTGTTGTTTACTTGTGTCGGCCCGGTGAGATTTTGCCAATGAGCTACCGCGAAGGAAAATACCGGTAATTTCGATATTTACATTACAAGACAAGAAGCGAAGCGTGGTTGAATTTGAAAAATAAGATCATTTGAATCGAGAATGTCAATATGATAATTCAAATAGACATGGTTATTTTCTCCCAGACGCTCTATGAACAAAATTCGAGTTACGGTCGTCTCAGTTTCTAATTTACTCATAACTCGATTGAGCTGAACAGACTATTTAGGTCTATGGCAAAGCCCCGCCCGTTTAAGAGCGTCTTAATCAAACGACAATGCGAGTGAAAAGAAAACATTTACTATTTATCCGTTAATCTTTGCTTCCTGACTTGATTCTTATTAAAAACACGTTTCCCCAGCGGTGGATTAAATTAATATAACTGATAAATTAGCAGCGATTAACGCCTTAGACGCTGTGGCGCAGTAGGTTAGCCCGAAGACTGTTGTGTTTTAAATTCGCTTTTACATGATCCGGCTAGAGTTCGAATCCACCAATTTTCTTTTCTGTTATTTGTATAATTCTATTGGTGAATTTTCTGTTATTCCGTCACAAAGTAGACCCTTGTCAAGCAGCTCCTGTATATAGCAACTGTTTGATAAGAAACTGCTGCAGACCTCTCTTTAGCTTCTTTTTAAAGGAAGCCAACTTGTTTATCTATATAGTTGTTGCTTTACAGAGATTCTACTGTATTTATTCTTATATTGGATACATGTACTAAAAACTAATATATAGTCACGATGATATTGTTGAATATTCATGGAATAAAGGGTTAGGTTACGCTTTGCCCTCGGAATGTTTCTACAAAATTCGTAATTACAGTTGCAAATAGTTTGGATGCCGATATGACCCGTGTTACCCGACGTATCGCCAGGATCGTATGTGTTTGATACTCACTCGAACTGAATTTGTGTATTCAAATTGCATCCATGAATACTGTATTCTCCTCAATAAAGGTCTCCACTCTGATAAACGCACTCACTCTTATTAACGTACTCACTGTAATAAACGCACTTACTGTTATTTATAAACACACTCACTCTAATAAACGTACTCACTGTAATAAACGCACTCGCTGTAATAAACACATTCACTCTAATAAACGCACTCACTGTAATAAACGCACTCACTTTAATAAACACACTCATTGTAATAAGCGCACTCATTCCAATAAACGCACTCATTCTAACAAACGTCTAACAAACGTCCCAACTCTAATGAACGCCCCTTTCTAATAGGCACTCACTTTGACAAACGCCCCTTACTTCTGTAGGAAATTAATGATCAACAAAACAACTAAAAGCAACTACATGTATATGATAACCATTAAATTAAAAAATATAGTTGTTTTCAAAGCACAGGTTGTAGCTTAAGACATTGCAAACAGAACAGACCCAGATCAGATGTCTGCCGTCTGGTCAGAGTCTGCTTTGTTTGCTTATTATATAATATAGATATGAATTTTCAGTTTCTGTCATTGCCAACATCTCTTGTATTCATGTACCATTAATGCCCATTATAACAAAAAAATGATTTTGTTAATATTCATTATGTCATTATAATTATCTGAGATGAATATTCATGGTGTAAAGGGTAAACATATGTAACGCCACGGATGAATTTATTAGAGATACTACGGTAGCTTTTTGTTTGCTTGTTAGCCCTGTACTTGAGAGAGACACATCCTGAGTTCCTGACGCAACTTTCCCAACAGAATAGACCCAGATCAAACGGCCCCTACAAGGTAATACATATTGATGATAGAAAAGTTCATCATATCTAATAGAGAAGGCTTTTAACTCTGTCACTGCCAAAGTCGCCTAAATAAATTTGCGCCACCGCAAATAGTGCAGTCCATGGTCAAGTGGCGCCTTGGAAAGGCGGCGTCTGACCTGGGACTACACTATTTGCTCCGACATTTAAGCCCATTTTCACAGGTTTCCAAAGCATGAGATATATTAGCTTGTGTCCGTTCTTTATATACTGACACGAAAAAGAAACTGTGCAGTTGGTTAGATGGCATTATTTTATACTTCTAGTATCTGAATATATGCATATTTGGTACCACAATGTGCGAAAATGTATTGGCTTTGCGATGGTTTACTTTAGATGTGATAATTGTCCGAAAAGTATTTGACGTCTGAACAACGCAGGGGTGAAAAGTGAAAGTTGCAGATTTGTAATTTCCCGTATCTGCCTTTTTGGACGTCGTCATTAGACGTTACGACAGATCCATGCGGTCAAGAATATTAGCATTGATCCGTAGACGAGGAGGCCATAACAGCTACTGATTATTTGTCGCGAATCGTTACAAATATTCAAAATCGAAAGGCAGATACGGGAAATTACAAATCTGCAACTTTCACTTTTCACCCCTGCGTTGTTCAGACGTTAAATACTTTTCGGACAATTATCACATCTAAAGTAAAAGTAAACCATCGCAAAGCCAATCCATTTTCGCACATTGTATATTTGTATACTGTTAAATGTAAAAGTAGGTCCAAACTAAAATTTCAAATTTGGCAGTGAAAGAGTTAAGACGATGCAAACAGAATAGATCCAGATTAAACTACTCCTAAGTATTCATAATGGCATAATTTTACATAAATATTCATGAGGCAAAGGCTTAAATTGAAATGGATGAAAACGCGTGCAAATAAAATGAGCTTAACATTGTTAACACTGATGAATATTCATGTAAGAAAGAATGACATCATGCATATTCATTAGTTTAATTTTAAAATGTTATGTGACACATATATATTTGGTAATGACCATGGCAGAAACTGAATAGTCATGTCTAAATTATCTCATAAATAAACAGAGCAGACCCTGCTTATATGGTTTCTGATTTGGATCTATTATGTTTAAAAGTATATACAGACAGTAAAAGAGTTAAGGCTAGTTGGTTTTGAATTCAAATCACTTTTTTTCTACGAAGTAATAAACACCCGGATATTGTGGTTAAAGATACATTTTTACATCTTCTGACATTGCTATACCTTATATGCATCATAACTTATACTGAGCCATTACAGTAGAACAGGACTTAACCCTTTCCTCCATGGACATTCATCCAAGAAATAATGACGTCATAAATATTAATCAGATTAATTTGTTATAGTAGAACATGGACACGGGAATTTTTAGCTGAAACAGAAACTATAGAATCATATCTACATTACATCATAAGCAAACAGGGTCTGTTCTGTTTGCAAAGACGTAGAAAGGGGGTGTATCTTTTTATCCATTCATGATATTTTGTTTTACAAGAAATGTGTTGATATAAACAAATCCCTCCATTAGTAGAGTAGCCTACAGATCAGCGTTTGCCTTTCTTGTCAGCGTTTTTTCCCACAGTCCATACTAAATCTATGTGCATGTATTCAGCGGGTTTTTTTCTTAACAATGTATTAGGTATACATTTCAGAGTTTTAGATAGATCCCAGCACATTATATCTGGCATGTTGGATCAGTGAGAGACATATATACATACGTATATGTCTCTGGATCAGTACACCAAACACGTCAGCAGACGTGACTTCAAGTCTTGTGTTTTTCCCCGTGAATTCTCAGGGGAGCGGGAGTTATATTGTTTTTTCTCCGGTATATCCGAACGTGCTTTCAAATATATGTACTAGGTATAATTACTCTGGTGTTCTACAAGTTCTGTACTTCAGGTGCTTTGATTCGTCTCTCACTTTCGAAAGACCACATCACTAAATTACGTTCGCAAGGAAAACAATTAACAAAATGACATTCAAACACACTTTTGTGAATATGTTTACTAAACATAGCTGTTTCTTTCAGTTAAATTACCCTTAATAAGCTCTACATGACAATTGACGTTCTAAATCTTGTGTAACTCTCACGATACACGTGGTTTTACCCTGTTACCGGTTAAAAGCGCGCCAACAAAATGGCTGAACCAGAGAAGAAAATGTCGAAGTTGGAACAAGACCAAATTTTTCAAGAGTTTAGGAAGAGTGCTGACTGCATGTCAAAGTTAAAACATGCGTACGATATTATTATGAGGGGTTTTTCTCGGATGAACGTTCGTTTGCTGGAAATACAAGAGACTAACGCTGCTTCCAACACATTGTTTCCGGATGCAGTTTGCACAGTATCCCCTTTCATCGAAAATGACACTTTAGTTAAATACAGTATTGGTAGCCTTTTTCGAAATGGAATGGAAGTTTTGAAAAGATATTTGGATAAGGAAACTTGCTGCATACCTACTGACATGTCGGCGAGAGAAGCTTTGGCCAAACTCCTTCAATTCGTCAATTCCTGTAAGTATATGATGTCTCATTTAACAGGGCCCCTTTTTTTTCACTATTTTGTGACAATGGCCCATGTCCCTGGAATTAGGAATTTTATCGTGAAAATTGTAAAAATTGAGAATTTTACATGGTTTCATATTACACTTTCAGGGTGCGAATTTAACACTCGCACACTCGCAAAATGCAAGTTGTTTTAGCAGAATGCGAGTAGATTTTTAAACCACTCGCAATTTTTTGCGAGTAGAGAAATCTCTTTATTCTGATAAAGTATGACATTGGACTCAAGACAAATGAAAAACAAGTTAACTGTCTAATGTCGCATATAATCAAGTCTCTCGACGTAGTTGTTCAGACATAACCAAACTCGGACTTAACTGCTTTCGCATACATGTGATAACCTGCTGAGGCATGTCAGGTAGATTTAGGAAATTTGTCAGGTAGATTTGACTTTTGTCAGGTAGATTTTACTGACGCGACAAAGGAGGAAAAAAAATTTGCTTGATACATGTGCTTATGTTTGTTATACTTTTTCACATTATCATTCATACTTTACCATAAATGCAGGCTGAAAGTGGCATACCATTATAAATCTTACATTACACACATAACATTTACACACTTAACCCTTTCCCTCATATAAACACTTTTTTCACGCATAAATTTGCAAAGAGAATAGACCCAGATCAGATGGCTCCTACAGGAGCTGTCTGGTCAGGGTTTGCTCTGTTTGCTTATGATATAGGAATGATTCTACACTTTCTGGTTTGGCCAAAAAATCCAATGTGGTGTTAAAATCCCCATTAACCCTTTCCTTCATATAAACAAGTTTTCATGCATTTGCAAACAGAGTAGACCCAGATCAGACAGCTCCTATATAGGAGCCATCTGATCAGGGTCTGCCCTTTTTGCTTTTGGAATTTTAAAAATGTTTCTGTACTTTCTAAAATGGCAATAAAGTTACAATCTCCATATTTCTTTATATACAGTACAAGCCCCGCGGACTTTTTGTTTTCCGCGGCCCATCGCAATTTTATCCAACGCGGACACGGGTATTTTTGTCCGCGCTGATATGCGGTCTTCCGCAATCGAGCGCGGGTTGTGATGGGTCCGCGCTGGTCCCTCCGTAGGGGCACTCGTCGCCGGGCGCGATCGTTATCACCGCAGGTCGCGGTGGTATCATCGTGGACCACTGTGTACTACTGCGGATCGCGCTTGACCTTACCTGGATTGATATTTATATCCTTTTCATCCTTTTATATCCATTTTCACGGCTTATCTTTCTCTTTACATGTATATACATCCACATTTTGCAAAATTGATATGAAATGTATGAAATAAAACACTCGAGAAATGGTTCGTTTAGACTAATTCCAAACCGAAACTGTTCTGCATTCGGCAAACACAAATTAATTCATCCATTATTTTTGGCGCGTTTGATTGTACTGGAATATAACCTGTCCGTGAATTGTCTGATTCGTTTCTGCATAATATGGGTGCGATATTCTAGTATGCTTTCTATTTCAATTATTTGTTGTTCAATACGTAAGATGTTTTATATAGAAACACGGAACACCCGTTAAACACAAAACACACACACAATAAGTTACTAGGTTGTATAACTTGTATCAGGTTTGCATACGTTTGTGCACATTGTTAGTGAATTCATCTTCATTTCGACTCTATCTTTTAGGTTCCAATTCTAATTCCCAATCGATTTTGTTTTCAGTTTCACATCAGTGTAAATTTTAATTATCAGAAATCTACTGGAAACGACCAACAAAACCTATTGATTCTGTTATGAGAATAGTCCTGACTGGTCTTCTTATGATTTCTGTATAGATCTACATGTATATAAATATTGTTCTGGCAGACGAAAGAATTGAGGGATTTTATTTACTAATACATCTAATATCAATTCAGCCAGGTGAGTTGTAAAGTTAGAAGTTTTCTCCATTATTTAGTCTTGGTTCGGCAGCTTAAATGTACGTTTTAACCGGTTTCAATAGCCATTCGAATAATACTTGTATGGTTGTTTTATTACCCTTGTGCTTAATATTTTACTGTGTACAAATGTACCTGTGTACATGTTTTGTCTTTCTGCTTGATGTACATGTACTGCATGTTTAGATTCTGCTCAATCGATTCACTGCCATGATGTACCTGCATCCTATGGATTAAAAAAGATAATCCATTTTTTTCTAAAAACGTAGATATAGATGTAAACCAGTTTTTGGTTCTGGTTTGATAATGAGATATTGGACGTCTAAAGTGTTGTTAATGTCATGGCAACCGAATTCTGGGAGTGAAGGGGCATAATTAAATTAATCAATGTTATTAAAGAAGCGTATACAGTATGTACATGGTTTATCAAACCACGGACCTCGTACACCCACATTCTTTCGTTAAACGGATATGTCTAAACCAACGTGTCGCCTGCTTAAATTCCATGACGTATTCCTTATCTAGAAATAGATCACAATTTCCCCATTGTAAGTTGTATTTACTATTAAACCCTTCCATGTCAAACTTGAAAACTCTAATGTTTGCAAACAGTTTGGATCCTGATCAGACGCCGCGTCTGATAAGGATCCAAACCATTTGACACTTATATTAAAGTTTCTAAGACCCATTCCTCCATACATGTAGGCTCAATTTGGATCCAACTTCTTTGAATAAATCTACCGAAAAGGAGCATTAAGTAGATAAAATTATTGTTTTTAGAATTTTGTAATTTGAAACCATTGTGTTAAATAGAGCATATACTCCTATACGTGTAGGAGCAAATGCTCTTTTTATCACATTGGTTTCAACAGGTGACTTTTACAGAGGCGTAGAAAGGAGTATTTATGGAGGAAAGAATTAAGTAAAAACTATCATAAATTTTTTTTAAAGAAAAGTAGATGAAACATGTAAGCAGACAATGATTTGACAGTGACTATTTTAGTGGATTATTACGTCATAATGACAGTGAAGGGGTTTATAGCATACAGTACAGATTACAGCAAACACCTCCTTTCAACAACACTTTAAATGAATCCCCAAAACTTACAGTGGAACCTCTCTACATCGATACATGTACAAATAAAATGTCTGTTATAAGACAGGTGGCAGATTAATGCAGGATAAAAGTAATTTTGTCCTGCATTAAGCGGCCACTTGTATTCAAAAGATCCCATGTATTCCTTACTGGGTTGTCTCTTGAGAGAGATTTGCCATGTAACTCCGATGAGCAACAACCTCTCTACAACGACAATACAGAAGTTTATATCCCCCAGAGTGTTGCTTTGCAGAGGTAATACTGTAGTTATCATTTATTAATATATACGTACAGCAAAATATATCTCTCATACATGTACGCCAACTTTCTTTCTTTTTAAAAGCATATTTCTTAATTTAAATGCCAATTTCTAGTTTTAAAGTAAGCCGGTGGTCTAATATTCGATGCGTTTAAAATGCAACTGCCCCTGATAATAACAAAATTACTGCAAAACCTTATAAAACGAACCCTGTGACCATACCGAGAAAATGACCTGATTAGAGAGGTTCTCAAACCGGTGTAGCGAAGTAAAATAACAATTCAAAACAGTTGAATTGGCTGTCATTTAAAAAAGGTGGTAACTAAACACAGGATACATGTAGCTCCAATATCGGTTTAGAAAGATTATCGGTTAAGGGGCGGCGATTGTAAACAACCATTCTTAAAAATGTTGATTTGACGATCGTTTAAAACAGATGACAGCTAATTGCAGAATTGAAGTAATTTAAAAAGCTCCGTACTCTTTCTGCATTACCGATTTCCTGTGTAATCAACCGTCCGTTTTTAGAACAATGTAGGTATTTTCTTTTTTATCCTTTGCGAGCAAGTAAAATAAAATAAAATTTGAAGGGGACAAATGTCAGCCATATCCTCCCATGCCCAAATAGGAGAACAAATGTCCTAGAGAGAAAATGTCCGTATACCGAAGGGTAGATACAATGTACAACAAGAAGCTGGAATGAATCGGCCTTCAGGAACGCCCTATACATTACCAGCTGAACTTTGGAAAAAAGATCCCATGATCTGGCCTTTCTTTGAAATGGAAGACATTCTTATTTATGTGTTGGACATGCCTCATATGTCGAATAGGGGTACACTCAAAAGCCCTTTACTACAAAAGCTCCTCATCTAAAAGCCCCTCACTACAGAAGCCCCTCGATCAAAAGCCCCTCACTAAAATGGCCAAGGCTTACAAAAGCCCCCCACTATTTTTGTTAATTAATCATTATACTTCAAATATTTGGACAAAGTGGACCAAAATCAAAATTACAGCTATCTGGATCTACCCTGTTTGCTGAATGACCAGTTTATAAAGATTCATTAAGTAAGGTAATTAGCACACTCTATACTTATAAAAGTAAACATTGTAGATCACAAGGAGGAGATTCCTTATATTTATTTCAAACAGGGTAGACCCAAATCAAATCTAAAGCTATATGATCTAGTTCAACCATGTTTGCTTTGTGACAGTTAATATAGATCCAATAGCTATGGATGATGTAATATTAGCCATATTATTTATAAATTATTATAATATTACCCCAATTAACTTAAACACAAACTTTTTCCATTTTCTAATTCCTTAACTTTCTTAAATTTTAAACAGAGTAGACCAAAATCAAAATACTGAGCAATCTGATCTGGATCTACCCTGTTTGCTCAATGACAAGCTTATAAAGATTCGTTAAGTAAGGTTATTAGAACACTCCTTTTAAAAGTACACTTAACAAAGCACTTAAAGTTCAATTAATGTTAGTATTGTTTTTTTGTGAGGGGCTTTTGTAAACCTTGACCATTTTGGTGAGGGGCTTTTGCAAGAGGGGCTTTTGTAGTGAGGGGCTATTGTGATACACGCGTTGAATAATTTAGATCAACAGTATTTAGAATTTTAAATCTCGTTTTGTTTTAATAAGATCTAGATATTAAGATATACATGTACAGTCTCACGGCGTTCATTTATGTGTTGTAAAATGTCTTCTTTCTGGCTACTGTAAAGTACCATATCAGATCTAGTAAAAGTATTTTAGTATAGATCTAGATCATATCAATCTAAACTGTCTTTAGAACTAGAATTCGCAATAATCTAACTGGTTTTAATCGGTAGGGTTTAATTATGCTTAGCCATAGATCTAATTAGTCAAAGCATAGTTATCTTCTATTTTTCGGGAAACTGTTTAACAAATCATAACTTTAGACAATTGGCACGTTGTTAGGTAGTTCGGTTTCATTACACGCTTTCCTGTTGCGTAATAATTCATAACTTTGTTGACAGTGGGTGATAGATGGCAGATGTGTGACACTGACCCTTGCCCCCTGCTGAGAAATTAGGGGATTTAGTGACCATCTTGCACCTTTGATCGTTACTATTTTCTTATGTCTAGCTAGTAAATTACAGCATACATGTATTTAGGCTGAGTAAGTAATATAATAATATAGTCTCCAACTGCCTAACACAAATCATTTTCAGTATATAAAACAAACAGTTTGTATTGTTAAATGCGGGAAATAAAACTACTGACATTTGAACACTGTAGAACCAGACAAGTTGGCTCAAAAAGCAACCATCTGACCAGGGTCTTCACTGTGTATTATTCAAAATCAAATAGCTAAGTTAGGTCTTATATAATGAATGGAATCTACAGTTAAACAATGACGGGCCATTCCACCTTAAAATACAAACCTTCTCTAATATAAACGTGTTTTCAAGCATTTGCAAACAGCGTAGTCCCAGATCATACGCATGATCTGGGCCTACTCAGTTTATTTATGGAATTGTAATAGGCCCGACTCTACAATTTCTACCAACATCAAAACAATCTTGTCTACAAATGCCATTCAAAACATTAGCTTATAAATATTCATGATATCATTATTTCTTACATGAATACTGAACAGGGAAAGGGTTAATCAGCAAAAGTAACAGAATTACAAGAATGTTTTCATAGTTATACAATTCATAAAACTATGTTTATTAATTTAAAACTCTTAAATGATAAGACTCAGATCAGATTTCTTAAATAAAAGCTGTTTGACCAGGAGTCTGTTCTGTTTGCTTATCCCTTTACCATATATAAACAATGTCCATGCCTTTGCAAACAGAGTAGACCAAGATCTGAAGGCGCCTATTGGAGTCGTATGATCGGGACCAGCTCTGTTTACTTGTGAAATTATATAAGATCTGACTCTACATTTTCTACAAGTACCAAGAAAAGTCATGGACCGCGTACCTACACCATTATAAAAATCAACTTATAAATAGCATGATGTCATCTTTTCCGACATAAATATTAAACAGGGAAATGGTTGAAACCCACCGACAACCAAACTTTAGGTTACGCTTCAGCTAGAGATCCGCACGTCTGACATGACCCGGCAACAGAAGTAAAAAATCTGAGAGCATCGACGCTTTTCACGTGCTTGCAAACAGAGTAGACACGGATACGATGGCTCTTATAGAAACCGTCTGATCAGGGTATTCTGTTTGCTTATGAATTTATGTTGAATCTAACTCTATAGTTTTGTTCCAACACCAAATCAGCCTCAGTACATAAGCTATTTTAAAAATAAATTTAATAAATATTCATATCGGCATTTCGATTTACGGACATTTGACCCCCGGACACTTGCCCCCGGACCTTTGCCCCCTATTTGGGGCCTTAAAAAAAGGATAAAATATAATTTTGAAAAAAGGGTGGCATTTCTTCCAGTGGCATATATTCCAATGGCATTTTTCCAAATCAGGGTGGCATTTTTTCCAGTGGCATTTTTTCCGGTGGCAGTTTTTTTCCAGTTGCATTTTTCCGCACACCGCATTAAGCAGTCACTTGCCTTTGAAAATGATACACTAACACTAATTCGATGTTTTACGCGGAAACAAAATTTTTATTTTCGATTTTTATTTTAAAAGAAGACAGAAGGAAACCCGGTAAGAAAACTAAAAACATTTTTAAAAACAAATTATTTCAGCATAATAAATGTAGGTAACTTGGACATTCTCTATAGGACCCTGAAAGTTTAAAAAAAAAAAATATGCAGATCAACCCTTAGCCCGCCGAGCGTGGCTTCCTTAATATTTACAAACAGTTTGTATACTGAACAGATGATGAGTTCCCCAGAGTGTTACTAGGGTCAAATATGTCTGACTCTCATTTTTCTGTTTGTTTTCAACGAACTAAAGCAATGCTTATTTCATTTATTTTGCAGACTACATTTTTTAAGCGGACGATAATTCAGTATAATAAGGGTCAAATGTTTTGGTCATACATTAAAACAATGATCGCTTTGCGTGCTCTACAATGTACGGAAACTACCTTGGTGTTTCAGCGCAGGGGGTCATTGATTTATGGTCATCATTGTGTTAATTATTTGGTCATCAATAAAGTTCCGACAACTTTAAAGAAAGACTATCGGGTATTTCCGCTCTTTTGCTACTATCAAGATGTCACAGCTCATTGGTTCAGTATCTTTAAGACCCACCCATTGAAAAGACATAATCCAATCAACTGTCACCTATAGGCGTGTCAATCACCAATAATTGATATTGCTTTTCATAATTGATGAGCGGCCATCTATATTTCCCACAATATTAAATATAGAATGAATGGGTATTATGTATTCAAAATTTCTTCATATTGTACTTTAACCCTTTCCCTCATATGAACGTGTTTTCACGCAATTGCAAACAGAGAAGGGTCTTCTCTGACCTCTTAGAGGAGCCGTCTGATCAGAGTCTACTCTGTTTGCTAATAGAATTTGATAGATATATTTCTTTGCTTTGTTAAATAGCTGCAATGCCCCCCCCCCCCCCTTTCCATATTTCATTTATAACTATTTTTGTCCATGAATATTCAGTAAGTATTGAAATTTTGAATAAACATAGAACAGGGAAATGTTAAATAAAACAATTTCTATAAGCTTGAAATTGATGTCGGTGAGGGTTTGACGTTAGGTTTAAAACCAGTCAATGTTATTTTACATGTAAGTATTATTTTAAGAAATTGTTAATACAAGATATCCAGCCATGCTATCAGATCGAACAAGGCCTTATAGACCAGTTATATTGAATTTGTCTGTTGTTGTCGTGGATACATAGCATGCTACGAGCACCTGTGAATCAATACAGGGGCACTGTATGAAAATGAAATATTTATCATGTTTTAGACTTGTTTATTGTCTGATACATAATTAATAAGCCCATAATATATTTCCTCACCGTCCCTGTCCCTCTCTCTGTGTACAATTGTTCTTGTTTCTAAGAAGTCCTCTCCCCAAATAAACATTTACAATGATACGCAATTACAAGGCCAGAAGGGACGTCAAAATCTCTCTCACCCCCGTCTCTCTCTCTCTCTCTCTCTCTCTCTCTCTCTCTCTCTCTCCCCCCCCCTCTCTCTCTGTCCGTCTCTTCCACCTCTTACTCTCCCTCTCTGTCTGTCTGTCTGTCTGTCTGTCCCTATCTATCTGTCTCTCTGTGTGTCTCTCTTTCTGTCTCTGTCTCTGTGTGTGTCTCTCTCTCTCCCCCATCCTCTCTCTCTCTCTCTCTCTCTCTCTCTCTCTCTCTTCCCGCAGGTATGAATGGATTACGTATGACTATCTATCATTTCAACTTTTATATTGGTATTGGAGTAATAATTTCCCCAGGACGAATGGCAATTTATGCTTGACAGATCCTATAAGAAACCAATGCACACCCTGATCATACAGCCTCTAAGAGCTGTCTGATCTGGGTCTGCACTGTTTTTAAATTGCGTCAATATATGCTACTAGCATGAAAAGGGTTAATATGACTTAAATGAATAACATTACGATCGCAGCTTTGAACTCATCTGAAAGACAACGACATACCAATATTTGGCTATCTGTTATTTCAGGTGGCTCATTTATACAGAGTAATGATTTATGCAGGCGACTTCTTTGCGCCGTTTCAAAATAAATTATAATACAATAAGCTACAATAGTTTTCATCTTATTCTGATATCAAATTAAATCTTGTAGCTGCACTACATGATCGGTCAAACAAGAATAGCTGTAACAGTATAGATTATTAGTGTAGATGCGGTGTATCAGTGTATTAGTGTAGATGCGTTTGGAACTTTATAATTATTTAATCAACTGTTTGCATCTCTTCGTCGAATGATACCCAGTTCAACCCTTTACTCCATAGGTACTCATTATAGTGCGTTAATCCATTCCTCCACTCAAAAATAGTTCCACTTGATACATTCATGAATATGCGCCATAAGAAATATTTCTATATCACAGTAGACGGCAGGCTGAGAAAAACGCAAAATGGTCCCATTCAGCCTGTTTTAATCAAACATCTGTCTTCAATACTGAACACAAACTATGGAGTAAAGTGTTAAGGTTTCAAAAAAAAAGTATTCCAACAAATAATGGTTGGATACAACTCTCCACCCCTTTACCCTTTCCCTCATATAAACCTGTTTTCACGCATTTGTCAAGAGAATAGACCTAGATCAGACCGCTCCTAGAGGAACCGTCTGATCAGGGTCTACTCACTTTGCTAATAGAATTTAATAGATCTGTTTATTTGCTTTCCTAAAATGTATACAATGCTCCACCTTCCGTAATTCATTATAACTATGTTGTCCATGAATATTCAGTAGGTACATGTACATTTGTATTTAAATTTGGAACACATGTAGAACAGGGAAAGGGTTAATACGCGCGTGGGGTCGAAAAAAATATGACCGAGTGCTCCTGATATCTATAATCTCTGCGCTACGCATTTTCTGAAAATCAGATTGTGAAAACAATTGCTGCTGATATTTTGTATCTATTTCTTTTTTCTCGAGCATTTACAGTCTGGTAATCGTTAAAATCTGACTATAAATTGTAGTTTTAGCAGAAAGAAACCGTTTCAGTCTCGGGTTTTGGGTGAAGGCTATCTATATACGTATGCTATCTAATTTCATTTTGAATTCTAGATCTGACAGTATATTCAATATGCGTTTCTTCAGTTGAAAAAAATGCACATGTGTGTGTATATGTACATGTAAGCTTTTGTATATATCTTATCTAAATAATTTATACCTAAATCGATTAAACGACTGCCAGTCATAAAGGTAGTGTCCGCGGTGATGCCCCGCAATCCACGCTGATATCAGCACGGACAGCGATGGCTCGGCGGCGATAATATCCCGTAGGGTAAATTTCGGTCCGCGGTGGACACAGAATTTGTCCGCGGTGATCCATAAAAATTGTCCGTGCTGGAAACCCGCTCTCAAATAATTTTGTCCGCGCTGGTAAAACGGAAAACAAAAAGTCCGCGGGGCTTGTACTGTAACTACTTTGTTTATGAATACTCAGTAGGGACTGGAATTTGGAATGAAAATGGAACAGGGAAAGGGTTAAAACAAATACTAATAAGTGGCATGCAGTAATAATTCTAGATTTTTTTCATGGGTCAAAAGTAACTTTAAAATCAATAGGTCTCAAGCCCAAAACACTGGGTTCCTTATTAAATAATGTCATGAAAAAAAATCAATATTTATTACTGTTTTATCATATAATGAAAAAGAAATTCTATTTTATTTTATTTTATAATAACATTTTTATTTTTATTTTTTTTGCTTATTTTGTAACCCTTATTTAGCTATACTCCCAATGACAACCTTTACTCAGTTCAAGTCAGTTAAACCTTTACTCAGTTCAAATTATTTACTGCAAACATTGAGCAGTCACAGAAATGTTGAAATCCCAACAGGGTCCAGAGTCCGTGTTTTAGCCTGTATCGACAATCGTCGCGAAAACTGATGACATTTCAACTTTATATAGTTATTATTTTTTGAAGAGTTTGCAATGGTAGGTAATATTTCAGGGTGTTTTCAATTACTTCTTTAGTGTCCTTACCACTAATTATATTAATGAAAAAGTAATTTTGTGTACAAATCAAATGCATGATTATCAGTCCAAACAGTCTTATTTTCGAAGTGTTTCGACCCATTGCAACAACGAGGCCAAAATGAAAAAGTAATTTTGTGTACAAATCAAATGCATGATTATCAGTCCAAACAGTCTTATTTTCGAAGTGTTTCGACCCATTGCAACAACGAGGCCAAGCACAACTGTCTTTGACAAGGAAACAGGGAAGCATTTCTATGTCTTATAACTTAATTATGAGAATATAATTCCTATTATAGGGTCATGACACTCCCATGTCGCCTCGCTTGAGTAATAAACCTGCTGCATGTGATATTTATGATAGACGTTTGCATTTTGACATGACTGGTTCCCGAACAATTTATTTGGTAAAGTCCAGTAGAGTGAAAACCGGAACCACCACGTGATTATGTAATTTGGGTGTTCTCCATGGTTTCCACAGGGGATTCCCTTGATTGGTCCCTACCAAAACAGACCAAGCGTGGATCACAGCATGATAGCAAGCTAAAGGTGGTCTGTGTGTGTACAAAACTAACAGATAAACTCCACCAGGGAGGAAAATGTATGTCTCTAAAAAAAATGCCTCGCAATCTTTCAAAAACGGTAGATTTGCATACCGTTCCGGCAGAACGGTAAACCACCACTGAAAACGGTAGAATTCACCTACCGTCGGTAGTTATCACATGTATGGCTTTCGTAACTGAATTGTAACCTAGCAGTCTGATGCCCGCAGTGTACCCATTCACGTATTCATGTACATATTTCACATTAAGAATGCGAAAATAACGTATACATTTTGAAACAATGCATAAACTTTATGTGCATGTAACGGGAAAAAAGTCTGAAAAAAGTAAAACAAATTCCTGAAACGTATTTTCACTTGCATAAATCAATGGAAGTGAAACTAGCCACCTTATCTGACCAGACGGTAACTTCCGATATTTCCGAATTTCCCTGTGTAATCACACATTCTCAGACATATGGCATTGAATTTGTAACGATACTCGACGAGGGTATCAAATGACTGGTTTCCTTTCGATTGTTTGCTACAGAACTTGTTACAACATGACAGCAAAGAAGCAAGCAATCATTACCGGCCTTAGGAAAAAGGACCAGGAAAAAGGAACGGGAAAAAGAAACTAATAAAGTCGTGACGGTACCGTCTGAAACAGAAATTGTTCTCCAAAAAAATAGGTTGATATACGTAATGTATGATGAAAGCCATCAACCTAAAATTTTGTTATATTTGTTTTTGCTAGTCAATTTCAAATTTGCGAGTTGAAACTTTTGGCACTTGCAAATTTTTGCTTTGACATTTGACATTGATAAATAACTTTAAAAGTTAAAGTATTAATTAATGAGTGCTCGAGAAATCGCCTAGTGAAGAAATCGCCTACAATTAGATATATAGTAAACCTTTTGGAGATTCGCATAGAAAGCCATTATATAGTGATTGTATTTCGCACCTATGGTACAGGTACGGATAATATAACAGAACTATCTTTCATTGACCGGATAGATAATCGTGTTGTTCCTTCCAACTAGTGATTAGAGGTCGAACTATCAAGCTATCGCAATAGTTGAGCTTGCAATAGTAATAGTTCGATTGTAATTCTGACTATTGAGAACTATCGCCAATAGTTAATTCAACAATCGATAGTTTCAATAGTAAGTACACAATAGTAAGTACTGGAAAACACTTACCGATGATTCAAGCATATGAAAAGAAAACGTCCATCTCTAATTTGAGCCTACCCTGTTTGCAAAGATATGAAAACATGTTTGTTTATATCATTTAAATGGTTAAATGACATGCATATGTCTTTGTCTTGCTTTGTATGCTGTTTTTATTGCTTTCGAAGAATGCAATATAGCTATCGGACGCTTTTCTTTTTACAGCAAAGAGTTCACTATTTCTTGTGAACATGCGCAAGAAAAAATAGTTCTCTTCAAATTCTGAGCTAGTTTTGTTGTAAAATGTTCATGTATGTATTTATTTTTCACGCATTTAATAATAACACTTCGCTTTGTAAGATAACTTCTACTAGTCTACACAAGATCAACCTTTTAAAAGCTTGAATTATTGAATTAATATACGTGTGTACTTCAAAGAAAACGAGTGAGAATATCGGTATGACTAAACACCGGATTTGACTGGATATGAAGGTTATATCCGCGGATATGAGTTGCGCAAATCTAAAAATCAACCACAAAAACAGTAACTCATATCCGCGGACATGAACCTCATTCCTGGTGTTTAGTCAAACATTGTTTTCGCAACACATTTGCGTTTCTACAGCAGCAATAACTTGTCTATAAATTATAAAAATTCCTTCTCCGCCCATAGCGAAGACTTCCCAACTAGAAAACCTGTTGTGTTTTTTCATTGATCAATTACCTCTCCCAGGGTTTTTTCCTCTATAACAGACGCCAAATAACGGCGTCTTCCCCTCGGACATTTTTTCCCCTAGCTTGTCTATTTTTTTCCCCATGGAAGAAAAATCCCCTCTAGAAACCTTTTTTTCCCCCATCAATGTCCGAAATTCCCCATTAGGGTGCGTGGCAGAATGTAACAGATTGATAGAACTAGATCAATTTCTTCTCCGCCGATAGCAAAGAAAGGGCAGTTTTTATATCGACACCGGTTAATAGGCTAAATCACCGACCGCATTTCTCTATACATACGACGCCTCATGAATTAGCCGGGCCGAGACACACCTCCACCGTAGACCAATGAGGCGTCGTGTTACAAAATTCTCGGTTTACCCTGGTAGAACCAAAATGTTCGCTGCTTGACGAAATCAAAATATTGCTCAGAAAAAGGTTCGTTTCGTTTCATTTAAAAGATTTATTCAGACATTGGGTGTGGATTGTGACGACAATTTATTGAATTGTCATGTCAGTTGCTGGAATTTGTATGTTCATCGGGTTTTAGCTGTGTTTTACCCGTGATAGATTTACCGAAACTGTACAAATCGGATCTCTTCCGAAAATCAGTTGATGGCTGTGTGAGGTTTTTTTTTTTTTAACTCTTTATTTACTCATGTTACAATATAAACACATAGCAACAAAAAAGCACATGTATACATCAAGCAACGAAGTTTTTTGTTCATTTACCAAATATCTTTTTACATCTATCCTAAAAAGGACATTATTTCCATAAACGTATCCACCTTTAATAAAGAAGCGTCAACTGCGGATACGAGCGAAACACAAACGTAAATACCGTGTGCAGTGTTATATTGCATACAGAGTAGACCCAAATCAGACAGCATCTCTATAGGGACCGTATGACAAGTGTCCGCTCTGTTTGCTTACGAAAATAGAATAGACCCGACTTTTCAATTTCTTCCAATACCTAACATTTCTGTACAAGTACATGTATACCATTTTAAAACCTCAATTTATACATATTCTTATTGTCATTTCACTGATTCACTCAGTATGATAAATATAATTATGCGCACGAATTACAAATGGCTTTTTTTTTCATGTACGCATAAGAAACAAACCGGTCTTAGTTTCAGAATGAAGCCTATTATGAAATACTTCTCCACTATACAAGTACAAAATGTCTACATAAAACAAGTACAGTAAATTATGCTTTAATCAGGTCTGTCCTGTTTGCTACCCGTATTTTTACACAAACGTCTGCATTAGGTAAGTGTTTTATGTAACACTATCACTGTGCTACCCGTACTTGTACACTATTAGGTAAATATATAGCTCTGTATACAAGAGCAGACGCCAGACCGCTAATGTCACCCACGTAATTAACTATGAAAACAGTTTAGATCTAGATGAGACTCCGAGTAAATTCGTCGCCTCATCCGTATCCGAAATGTTTGTTACTGTAACAGTATTTAAAACGACGACGAAGAAAGATAAAAACAACTGTGTAGCAGGCGAAAAAAGCTTGCGCCGACACAATTTGGCGGCGAAATGCGTGAAGCAGGTGACAATTTTCTCAGTATGCATAAAATTTGCAGACGACGATTTTCTAAATCTACAACAAAGAAGACATGTCAAGCAACAGTGTACCTATATTGCTCAATATTCAGAAAGTTGCCCACGTGCAGCCTCCCGCAAACTCACAGACCAAAATTACTTAGACTGCAAAGAGTCAAACAATAAAATTACTTTGAGTGCAAAGGGTTAGACAATAAATAAACAGATAACCTTTCTCATACAGGAACTCTGAATGGGTTACCCCTTTGTATGAGAGGGTTGTATTCGCTGGTATTTGCAAAACCTTGCAGAACCAGATCCATGGGCTCATCGTGGGGCCCTTTTATCAGAGTCTGCATTGTCTCTCATCCAAAGGAAAAAGGCTAACGCATATTTCATAACATGCGGTATTAATGCGATATTTAATTAACCAGATCTTTAACCCCCCCCCCCCCCCCCCCCCCCCTAACAATAAAAACAAGGGACTAGACACGGCCAGACATATTTACATTCTCTGCTTGCTAAAGATGGATTTCCTGTCATTTATGCCATATGCAAACAGTTTGGATCCAAGATCAGACCCTACCAAAAAACTGAGACCTGATCCGAGATCCAAAACTGTGTTTTACCCGTGATAGATTTACCGAAACTGTGCAAATCGGATCTCTTCCGAAAATCAGTTGATGGCTGTGTGAGGTTTAATATTTCATGCGATTTGGAAAGTATTGAAATGGCAATAGCATTCCCGTAACAAGTATTCATTTCTCTAAAAGTCAGTAACTATTTTGTTAAAATTGATGGGAAATTGTTGGATTAATGTAATGAAAATGGAGAGGGATGTACGTTTTCTGTACAAAACGATGGAGAGTAAATGACTTTGGGAACGTTTGCTGGTGAATGAAAATGAATTCAATGAAAAGTTATGATATTTGGATGGTGTTTAAGGACATTGGGTGGGTGGGTGTGGGGTCCGCTGTAATCGATCAAAGCAACATACACCAGGGCTCAACATTAACTTTTTTGCTTACTAGACCAGTCGGGCTAGTGGTTTTGAAAACTACTAGCCCTGACCAAAATGTCTTGTGCCCTGACTTGGTGATAAACTATTTTGGTTTTTAAAAACTCGTGAGATGTTGAACCTGTATGAAGTGTCAAATCCTGCTTTAAATACATTTTATCAAGAAGATTTAGAGAAGAGCAGGGTTGTTAAAATGTGTTTATAGGTAGTGAATAATCTGTTATATTTGAATGTTCATGAAAATATGGCACTACAGTGCTACATTAAACACGATACAGGACCAGGAGTCATTTAAATTCTCAAGCCATTTAGGAAGAAATTCACAGTTTCGCTTCACTTTTTCATACGTATTCTTTGTTTCTGGTAGGCCCCTTCGATTTAGTATATTGTCATCGCTACTACCGCCGCATTTTGATGTAAAGCCGAAGTTTCAAAGTCACATTTCTTTCAACAGACGAATTTTACTTACGATAAAGCTTCCACACGTTGTTATTGTAATCAAACGTAAATGAGTCTGAATGTCGTAAGTTTTTTGCACGTGTTTTATTTATTCGGGAGATTAATTCAATACAGCATTTCGCGTGTTAACTCATTTATTGTTTTCAAAATGTTGCAATTAAACACTACATGCAAATTAATACATTGTACCGATGCTTTTTTTGCGACAACTTCCTCAAAGGTGTTCCCTGTTCGATAGCAAAAATAGATACAAAATTCCAAGACTGGTATCCGTACGTCAGTCACCACTTGGTGTTGTAAAGGCTAGCTAGTATTGGGGAAAATATCGCGAAGAGCAGTCTGTAATTTTGCGCATGCGTACTATGTATAAACACAATTATAGATGAACCCGACGTGACCTATCTGTAAGTGTTTTTCTGCTACTTTCTCTTTCGATCGGTATCGCGACCGGACAGGGATTTATACGACAAGTCGGGCTAGTGGCTTGAAATATTTGCAAGACCGGACCGACATTCAACCAGTGAATGTCTGTCGGACGTAGGTTAATGTTGAGCCCTGTACACCCGGGCAACTATGCTCTCACAGACCAAAACTGAGAGCATAGTCGACCTATTCAAGGCTGAAAAACCAAGGGCTATTCAGTTGTAATGTAATTTCAATAATTATATTACACTATAAGAGCTGCACTTAGTACTCTGTTCATTTGCAATGTCCCCTGTTCATCATTATAATGTTAAAGTTTATATTTCATAATCTTTCCCAAAAACATCTATTTCGCGCTTAAATTTTCCCCTAAAACATGCTTTTCGCTCTTATTTTTTTCCCCTCAAGAAAGGCTAGGCCCCTTCCCCTAAATCTGAGAAAAACCCCTGTCTCCGCCGATAGGGAGGGAGAGGGCAATTTTTATATTGACACTGTGTACGGGATAAAACGCGAACCGCATTTCTATACATCCGTCTTACCTAGATATCCGAGTAATCCGTATAGCATTTAGCATTTTTCGCAGAGTGTACTTTCGCTTTCATACCCGTAGTACCGCAACCATTTATTTTCTATTTGCGTAATTTTACTGATGAATCGCGACAGAAATGGCAACTTCTCTTGCAGTGTTAACAGGCTATTATGCGTATTACTCTCTACAATGGATTAGTTTGAGGGGGGTATACTGGAATCAGCCTGTCGGTTGGTCGGTCGTCAGTCGGTCTGTCCGCAAAATCTTGTACTTTCAACTCCTCCTTTAGTTTCAACCCGATTCATTTGATACTTGGCATAAATGTTACTCAGGTGTAGTAAATGTGCAAGACAAAAATTTCAAATCTCTGTGACCTTGACCTTTGGCCTTGAAATTGGTCTTAAAATTGGCAGGCAAAATCTTGTACGGCGAACTCCTCCTTCACTTTCAACCTGATTTACTTGATACTTGGCATAAATGTTACTTAGGAGTAGTAGATGTGCAAGACACAAATTTCAGGTCTCTGTGACCTTGACCTTGACCTTTGGCCTTGAAATTGGCAGGCAAAATCTTGTACTTTGAACTCCTCCTTCAATTTCAACCTGATTCACTTGATACTTGGCATAAATGTTACCCAGGAGTAGTATATGTGCAAGACACAAATTTCAGGTCTCTGTGACCTTGACCTTGGTCCTTGAAATTGGTCTTGAAATTGGCAGGCAAAATCTTGTACTTTGAACTCCTCCACTTTCATCCTGATTCACTTGATACTTGTTTTGGCTTGTAATATGGGGAGTTGGTGTCGCAAGCTCCTCCTTCAGTTTTAAAGTTACTGAATTTATATTTGGGATACGTAATAGACACAAATAGCAGATGCGCAAGACACAATTTTCATGTGTTTACGGTTAGCCATTGTAGAATTATCCCCCCATGAACTTTGAATATTTTTTGTCATTTTTGCATGAAACATGGGGAGTTGGTGTCACAAACTCCTCCTTCATTTTGAAACTTATTAAATTGATACTTGCCATACATACTAAACACGAATAGTACATGTGCAAGACACAATTTTCCTGTGTTTAGTGTTAGCCATTACAGAATTTTCTCTATTTGAACTTTGGGTATTTTTGTTATTTGGTCCTGTTACATATTCAAAACTTGGATTTGCAATCAAGGCTGCCTTGTGGGGGTATTCATCACCTTTAGTGATAGTTCTAGTTCCACAAACCGAGATACAACTTGTCATTCATGCCATTGCCATAGCAAAAATGCGAGACATATAGGTAGGCCTATTCATTTACAAAAAAAATGCCGATGACATCTTTATCTACCAAAATTCTGATCATATTTGTCTCGGTTAATGGAATAGTTGAGATTTACTGTGATTTCTGATTTATAATGGTGTTTTATGAAAACTCATAGATGACATGTATACAATTTTAGTAATAGCCAAGAGAATATACAGTTGTAGACAAAACACACAAGAAAAGATGATGTCATTCTTGGCCATCAACATACACACTGTACATGTATATCCTGATGGAAATGAAGTTATTTTTTAAAAAGGTGTAAAACAGTGTCTACTCCGATCATGAATATTAAATAATTAACAAGGGTTAATCTCCTTCTAGCTATTTTGAATAGATCCAGTAAGGATAGAACAATAATAGAATTAATTTGAAAATGATTTATCTGTAACGTGTTAATAACAAAGTGATGTCAGTCAAACTTTCAAGAATAAATTGGAATATAAAAGTTGGGATTCATATGATTTTATGATCAATGGAATTCAGGATGGAGTTTGATAGAATAAAACATCATGTGGATTATTAGGAATTTACTGTTCATTTGATATATTGTGTGTAATGTGGTTGTTCATTATGAATCAACCAAGATTTTGGGTTAATGTGTGTATGTTTGCATATATAACCCCGAACAAAATCTAACTAAAAATTCATACTACATTGTCTAAACAGCAGTTAAAATTCTAGGCTTTGTGATTAATAACGAGGGTAGTGCTTTGAAATACACAACAGCATTTGATATTGCTTTGATATGAATTGAAAGATGGACACTGTCACTTAGCATTGCATTTCTGATTTGTTGAGGTCAAGGACTGTCTGAGTGTCACTAATAACCACTTTGCTTATGGTTTGACTGTTGTTACAGTCTGTAATATTTTTAGTAACACATTAATCAATTGCAAGACGTCAAAAATGGTGATTAACATGTACAGCAACTTCTTCCCTTACACTTAACATCCATATCAAACTCGAAAGCAATTATGGCTCTTCAGGCCTTTGATTTTAATTATAGAGACCAGAAGGCTGATCTTAAGTCTTGATCTAGTCATTTTGATTTGCTACTTTTCTCTTATATCGTGATAGTATTGCAATAGTTTCTAAACTATTGCAAATTGGTATCGTGATAGTATTTTGACTATCGCAATACTATCGTGATAGTCATTAAAATCTCACTAGTCACCCCTTCTAGTGATATATATATTATTGTATATCCTTAATTGTCTGGATAGGTAAGCATGCGGTTGGTTCCGACTAGTGATTTCATCCATGTGAAGCACTTTTGAATGCACATATCCAGTGTGAAAAGAGCGCTTTATAAATGTGGTATAATAATAAACTAGACCGTCGCAGGACAGCAAAGTTCGCCGCTGGTCTTCGTATGGAACCCACACAGGCTCTGCACGGGCTCCGTACGATTGCCCTGTCCAAGCGGAGACAGCACGATGACTGCACGGAGATCACAGGATCTCCGTACGGTCGCCGCTGAGTCATCGTACGGATAAGCCTCGATCAGTATAAACAAATAATCGTACGATGATCATAGACAATATAGACAAAAACATCGCAGCCTGTAGACTTCTATGATCAAAAATATATCGTAGGGAAATTGCAGACAAATAAATCGTACGGCCTCTGTGGCAAATGTAAATTAGGCATAACTAAAGTGATATATAACAAAACATGGACAGAATGAATATACGCTTTTTATGCATTTGCAAACAAAGTAGACCCAGGGCAGACGACTCTTTCTGTAACGACACCCCATGGTTGTTTCTGGTACATATGTCTATACTGTGCTGGTGTTACACCTGAAACAAAAAGCATATTCCAAATACGGAGAAATTTTGGATTGATACTAAATACATGTTCAACGGAATAAGATTTATACATTTGACATGCTGCTACTCTATGATGCTGAACTTGCATTATAGACATTTCAAGGACGTCTGATTAGGTTCCAAACTGTTTTATACTATTTTGAAACAAAAATACATGGCAGCGGTAGTTAGGAACCATTAACAGAGCTACATATAAAGACGCGTGCCAAAATACAATTTTACACCTTTCTTTAGAAAGATTCCATAATTCAGCTTATTCTCGTACTCACAAACAAAATCTACCCCATCAGACGACTTGGAAAATATTTGAAAAAAGAAATGAACACAAAAATTGTTAAGAAATCTTACCAGTATTCACTTTCGGTGTTGCCATCTACAACAACTTCTGCACTGTACAGCCTGGCTCCGTCCTTTGATGTTTAATGAGCAGTCTAAACAAGTATAGTCTGGCATGATGCTTTTTTGACTGTCAACTTGTCTTCATTATAGATACAAATGTAGATAGATTTATTTCGGCAAACAGAAAAAATAATATGGTTCACAAACATGTATCTCATCGTAATAAATAGTAATTCGTAAAATGATGCATAGTGAAAAACCATGGCATGCTTTCTATACCAAGGATAACACAATATAGAGCATGCTCTTATTTCCATTGTGGTCCTTTTATTCACGTGCATATCGCTGATTGAGTATTTCGAGTAAAGTGTCATATTGAGTTGCGACTGAGGCGTAACGACATTAATTGCAGTCAACAATTGGACAATTAATTCAACGTTTTTAATCCGGTGTTTCAAACATGCGTGCATTGTGTAATGTGTTATCTGGGGTTGCGACTGAAGCGTAACGATAATGACTAGTTATTGATTGGATAATTAATTCACCGCTTTAATCAAGTTATTCAAACACTGACCAACGATAATGACAATTTCTGTGCACACACATACTTATTAGTCCCCCACCGGTAACCACTTGGGGGACTATAGGTTTGCTCGATTCCGTCTGTCCGTCCTTCTGTCTGTCTGTCCATCTGTCACACTTTATTATGGCCCCTGGAAAGTCAAACTGGCCTCACATGAAACGGTGTTCCCATTCACGTACATATGTATGTATACATCATACTGAAAAAAAAAAATGCGTTCATTTTGAAAGAATGCATAAACTTTACGTGACATGCAAGTTGAAAGGTAGAGAAAAATCTGAAAAGGTAAAACAAATTCCTGAAAGTATCTTCACTTGCATAAATTAGCGAAAATGACACTATCCACTGTATTTGGCCAGACAGTAACTTCCGAGATTTTCCAAATTTTCCTAATCACACATTCTCCAACATATTATTATGGCATTGCAGGGCACAAACAATTTTTACTCGTCCTGCAATATAGAGAAAGAAGGCAACGCAAAATACTCACTAGTCCTGCAATATAGACAAAGAAGAGAAAATAACATGCAGGATGAGCTGACAAGTGAATTTTTGTCCCCTGCATTGTAATGATACTTTACAAGGGTATCGAATGACTTGTTTCCTTTTGTCTGTTACTACAGTTAAAATACCAGGCAGCAAAGAAGCAAGCAAGCATCATTGAATGGCATTATGTTTATAAAAGAGTAAACGTCAAACAGATAAACACACCATTCCTATTTTGTTAATAATTACTCCAATACTGGATAAGAAATAAAAGTTTAAATGTCAAATGGAAACTTTATTTTTCTTGAGAGTCTGTGACATACTAACTTAAAATAACATTTAAATACATCCTTGTTAATAATTAAAGCAAATTTTATGCTGTACTTCCACTTTTCATGGGAAATCCCCCAACGTTAAGAAATGGTCCCCGAAAACCTGTCCCATTTTTATAACACCCCCCCCCCCCCCCCCCCCCCCATGATAAAAAAATAAATTAAAATTTCAAGAGGCCCAAAAAGTTCCTTTCCAATGTGGAGGATGTGATAAACTCTGTGGTGGACAACCCCGGTTACTAACCTGTCCTTGATCAAGTGGTACCAAAATGTCCTACAGTATGCTGGATCCAAAGTGAATTTCGCATTTGTATGTGGCCCAAGTGACATACTCCTGAAGATCACCATTGATGTTGTTGATTTTAACAATAAAATACTCCATCTCATAGCCACAATTGACCTTCCCATAGGCCACAATGGGACTGTAAACGAAAACGTTATTGTCCCTGATACCCACGGTAGCTTCAATGATGGTAAGACTGCGGGCCCTCAAGTCACGAACCCGCCCACACCACCAGTGGCTCAGACATCTGGGTCACATCCCCCTAGGCACAAAGATGAAAAACAGGCGCTGGTCATGGGTTGGGTCACAGTAGGGCTACTTATCTGGTGACTTATATTTCATTAACCACTTGCAAGCAGCAATAAGGTTTTTAGAGGTGTACCAGATAGAGCACTTCTTTGTCACAGAGTTATGAGTACATGATATTATATTTTGATTTATTAGATACCCTTGATTTTATATTAATTTAAATAAATACTAAATTAATACATACATGTATCTTGGTTTATGAAATTATGATGTTCTTTGGTTTTGTAAAGTTTGTAGAATGTTCGAGACAATGATCAGCAGATTCTTAGATACATGTATTGTATTAATTAGGTTGATTGGACTGATTGCATACTAAATTATAACATTACTTAATGTTAATCAGACAAGGTTGATGAGGTATGTCCTGGTCTATCAGGTCGTAATACAAAATTAAATAAATCTGGTACATAGGATGAGTAAATATTATCTACATATGGCAGTTTGCACAAAGACGTGACACTAATCTGTGAAGCTGGGTTGCATGTAGCATGATTGGTTAATGGATGAAATATGTGTATGGAATTATGAATAGAGGGTAAATACATGTTTTTTCGGGCAATAACATCTGCAGTGTCCAGAGGGACTGTTGTTGGCCCGAGCCCGAAGGGTGAGGGCAACAACATTCCCAAGGGACACTGCAGATGTTATTGCCCAAAAACAAACGTGTATAAACGCTATTCTTGCATACACCCATTTTCTGCTTTCCTGCAATCAATTTATTTCTTCCAAATACAAGCAAAACTATACACTTCTTTGACACTTCCATTTGTTCGATATATGCAGTTTCCGGGCCACTCTTTTGTTTCAGACGTCATTCCACGATTGTATCAAATACCGTTTACACGGGATTTCATTCAATATGTCTATCACTAAAAGCAGTTCATTGTCGGTGCCCCTGAAATACTCGCACCGTTCATCTAGCTTAGTCCAAAATGCTATAGCGCTGGCGTCCATTGTTTACATTAGGCCCGAATAGGTATAATTAAAACCGGTCAACAACAGCGCGTAAGCACGAGAATCGCCTTGTTGATACATGGTCTAGCGGGACTACAACAGCACGTTTTATGCAAGAAGGGGTGTTGCATGAGTCTTAGAGAAGAAATATAGACAGAAGTTGAGAGTTAGGGAGATATGACTTACATACTTACACTTGCATAGATATACTTACTTTACTGATACAGTGATAGATACAAATACATTGAGGATATCTGATACATAATAGAGATGCTGAGATTGAGATAGAGAATAGGGAAGCTGAGATAGATTATATAAGTTAGAGAATTAAGTTTAAATGAAGTTGAGAAATTGAAAATTAGCTCAGTAATGATTATTTTATGGAAAGTGAACACTGCATTATTAGTATGAAGAGAATACGAATAAAAGTTATGAATAACACAGCAAGCCAGTGGCTTAATATGTAATTCGCCGAGGATGCCAGGTAGACAAGTAGGAGAGTCCCGGTTACACCTTCACCAAACCTAGCCAGTCCGTGCTTTATTACCTACAATGGGTCTGGTGGAGACTTTGTCCAGGTAGAACTGCTCATTATGGCCAATGGCACTCGTCTCCCTCTGGGTTTGGGTCCTCAATCAGGCCCAATGAGTATTGGGGTAGCCGGAGGCACGGTCAGTCAGAAGTGACCGTAGGCCAGGATGTCTACACCTTTGGTCGCAATCCACTGCTTGGGGTCGAAAGGCAAGATCGAGATCATGTTCAGTGAGCCAGCCTTAGGATGTCCCAAACAGAAGGTCCGCTTGTCGAAGAAGCCCTTTTGATACTGATAGTTTCACAACTGCCTTTTAAGCTCACCAGAGCACAAAGTGCTCAAGGTGAGCTTTTGTGATAGCCTGATGTCCGTCGGCATGCGTCGTCCGTCGCACAGTGTCGTCAGTCGTCAACAATTTGAACCTTTAAAAATCTTCTCCTCTGAATCTACAGGGTTTTCAGCTTTCATCTTTGGCACATAGCATCAGCTTTAAGTCCTCTACAAAAGTTATATAAATTATGGCCCTGAGGTCAACATTGGCCACGCCCCAGGGGTGCCTTGTTTTCAGTTGAAACATATAGTAAAACTTTGAAAATCTTCTCCTCGGAAACCGTAAGGTTCTCAGCTTTCATATTTGGCACATAGCATCAGGTTCAGGTCCTCAAAAAAAGTTATGTACATTATGTCCCTTGGGTAAACATTGGCCACACCCCAGGGGTGGTCAGTTTTCAATAGAAACATATAGCAAAACTTTTAAAATCTACTCCTCTGTAACTGGAAGGTTCTCAGCTTTCATATTTGGCACATAGCATCATGTTCAGGTCCTCTACAAAAGTTATATAAATTATGTCCCTGGGGTCAAAATTGGCACCGCCCCAGGGATGGGCAGTTTTCAATAGAAATATAAAGTGAAAACTTTGAAAATCTTCTCCTCTGAAACTGGAAGGTTCTCAGCTTTCATATTTGGCACATAGAATCATATTTAGGTCCTCTACAAAAGTTATATAAATTATTCCCCTTGGGTTAAAATTGGCCCCATCCCAGGGGTGGTCAGTTTTCAATAGAAAAATATAGTGAAAACTTTGAAAAATCTTCTCCTCTGAAACTGGAAGGTTCTCAGCTTTCATATTTGGCACATAGCATCATGTTTAGGTCCTCTACAAAATTTGTATAAATTATGCCCCTGGGGTCAAAATTGGCCCTGCCCCAGGGGTGCCTTGTTTCCTATACAGAAACATATTGTGAAAACTTTGAAAATCTTCTCTGAATCTACAGGGTTCTCAGCTTTCATATTTGGCACAGCATCATTTTCAGGTCCTCTACAAAAGTTATGTAAATTATGCCCCTTGGGTCAAAATTGGCCCCGCCCCAGAGGTAGCCAATTTTAAATAGAAACATATAGTGAAAACTTTGAAAATCTTCTTCTCTGAAACTGGAAGGTCCTCAGATTTCATATGTGGCACACAGCATCATGTTCAGGTCCTCTACCAAAGTTATATAAATTATGCCTCTGGGGTCAAAATTGGCCCGCCCCAGGGGTAGCCAGTTTACAATAGAAATATATAGTGAAAACTTTGAAAATCTTCTCCTCTGAATCTACAGGGTTCTCAGCTTTCATATTTGGCACATAGCATCATTTTCAGATCCTCTACAAAAGTTATGTAAATTATGCCCCTTGGGTCAAAATTGGCCCCGCCCCAGAGGTAGCCAGTTTTCAATAGAAACATATACAGTATAACGGCGTTATTTCGACTCGTTTTTCCGAGATACCCGCCTGTTCCGAGGGAATTTTGAGGTCCTGGCTAAAATTCTATCAAATCTCACTGAAAATACCTGCATTAATCCGAATAGCGATAATCCGAAAATTTGAGCATATGTGCTGGTCCTGCGGATCATTCTGGTTGCCTTTATTGATTGTTTAATTCGAGCACGGTGTTTTCCCACCTTCGACGTAATTATTCACTCCAGTGTCACCTTCTCTATACCCTTTTGCAACCATTTGAAAGACCCGTCTTTGGGGCATAAGACCTTCCAAATGTGTGAAAAACACATTCATTGAACGTAGACTTTGGAGTAGATAATGATGAGAATTTAATAGACTAAAGTCTAATAAACAAAGAGTCACAATCATAATTTGCATATGTTTGCAAATGTGATTTTTTGGTACCGCTGAAAGTATGCCATATAACGTCTTTCTGCTTTAAATTTTTAAATAGTGCAGTGTTTTCCTGTAATACTTTGAAATTCACAACATTTTCGGTACTTTTAGACAGTCTAGTTCATGCAGACTCTTGCAACAAGAGATGAACTAGAATAACTTTTTCAGACGAAAAAAGCCGAGTATTCTGATTATTAAATAATTGGGTCACTCGCCCTGATTTTCCTTACTACGAAACAGCACGGGAATGAAGCGATAATGTTTGTTTATGCACCCAACTCAACACCAACAACTAGAATTTAAAATTAATGTCGACGAATGGAAAATTATGCAAAATAAACGACATAACGATATACGCTACGACTGCTCTAGGGATATGTCTAAATGGTTTGAAATAAGTTTTGAGTTTATTGTGAAGGGCCCGTTGAACGGACCCATACAAATTATAGTGAAACTTCGGTCGCCGATGTGAATGGTGTTTTCCATTATCACTT
Organism: Azorinus chamasolen; assembly: GCA_963576725.1. Lineage (NCBI taxonomy): Eukaryota > Metazoa > Mollusca > Bivalvia > Cardiida > Solecurtidae > Azorinus > Azorinus chamasolen. Next base: position 71,166,883 of record OY755248.1, read on the forward strand.
ATATAAGGAAAGAATCAATTAATTAAATATGCATTGAAGTTTATGATAATGTTAAAAAAGTTTACTGTGAAGAAATACGCTTCCTGTCATCGTCAAACAATGCTCTTAGGAAATGACAGAAAATGCTCTCGGTTCTTTCGAGCATGGCGATAATCCGAGGTTTTTGCTGATTCCCGATGGTGCTCGAAATATCGCCAATATACTGTAGTGAAAACTTGAAAATCTTCTTCTCTGAAACTGGAAGATCCTCAGATTTCATATGTGGCACACAGCATCATGTTCAGGTCCTCTACAAAAAGTTATATCAATTATGCCCCTGGGGTCAAAATTGACCCCTCCCAAGGGCTGGCTAGTTTTCGTTAGAAACATAATTATAGTGAACACTTTGAAAATCTTCTCTGATTGTCTGGTGAGCGATATCAGGGCCTTTCAGGCCCTCTTGTTACACCTTCTTAACAAACACAGTATATCAGGTTTTGATCAGGGTCTACCTCACCTGGCAGAAGTGATCAGGATCTACACTACCTGACAGAACAGATCAGGGTCTACACTACTGACAGAACTGATCAGGGTCTACCTCACCCGGCAGAATTGACCAGGGTCTACACTACCTGACAGAACTGATCAGGGTCTACACTACCTGACAGAACTGATCAGGGTCTACCTCACCCGGCAGAACTGATCAAGGTCTACACTACCTGACAGAACTGACCAAGGTCTACACTACCTGACAGAACTGATCAGGGTCTACCTCACCTGGCAGAACTGACCAAGGTCTACACTACCTGACAGAACTGATCAGGGTCTACCTCACCCGACAGAACTGACCAGGGTCTACACTACCTGACAGAACTGATCAGGGTCTACACTACCTGACAGAACTGATCAGGGTGTCCACTACCAGGGTATTATCAGGTTGTACATCTGATTTGAATGGCTAGCACCCATGCCCTGTCCTAGAGAATGCCTGACACCCATACCCTGTCCTAGAGAATGCCTGACACCTATGCCCTGTCCTAGAGAAACCCATGTCCTTTCCTAGAGAATGCCTGACACCCATGCCCTGTCTAGAATTCCTGGCACCCATGCCCTGTCCTAGAAAATGCCTAGCACCCATGTCCTGTCCTAGAGAATGCCTGACACCCATAACCTGTCCTAGAGAATGCCTGGCACTTCCTGTCCTAGTTTTCCTTACAAATAATTGAAAATCTTGATTTAAAATAAGAATGAAAGCAAATTTAGGGGTTTAATAAAAATAGCAGCTTTATGCATGCACTACGAATTCTTCTACATTGAGTCTGAGCTAAAATTGCTTTATTTGTCCTCCTCCATAAATACGCCTTTCTACACCTCTGTAAAAGTCACTTTTTGAAACCATTGTGATAAATAGAGCATTTGCTCCTTAGGAGCATATGCTCTATTTATCACAATGGTTTCAAAACTACAAAATTCTAAAATAATTTCCTTTTCTCTAGTTTATTAAATGCACCTTTTTAGCTCACCAGAGAACAAAGTGCTCAGGGTGAGCTTTTGTGATCGCCTGATGTCCGTCGTCGTCCGTCGTCCCGCGTCAACAATTTGAACCTTTAAAAATCTTCTCCTCTGAATCTACAGGGTTCTCAGCTTTCATCTTTGGTACATAGCATCACCTATAGGTCCTCTACAAAAGTTATATAAATTATGCCCCAGGGTCAAAATTGGCGCCCGCCCCGGGGTGGGAAGTTTTCAATAGAAACATATAGTAAAACTTTGAAAATCTTCTCCTCTGAAACCAGAAGGTTATTAGCTTTCATATTTGGCACATAGCATCATGTTCAGGTCCCCTACAAAAGTTATATAAATTATGACCCTGGGGTCAAAATTGGCCCCGCCCTAGGGGTGGGCAGTTTTCAATAGAAACAAATAGTAAAATCTTTGAAAATCTTCTCCTCTGAAACTGAAAGGCTCTCATCTTTTATATTTGGCACAGAGCATCATATTCAGGTCCTCTACAAATTTTTTATAAATTATGGCCCTGGGGTCAAAATTGGCCCCGCCCCAGGGTTGGGCAGTTTTCAATAGAAATATATAGTGAAAACTTTGAAAATCTTCTCCTCTGAAACTAGACGGTTCTCAGCTTTCATATTTGGCACATAGCATCATGTTCAGGTCCTCTACAAAAGTTTTATAAATTATGGCCCTGGGGTTAAAATTAGCCCCGCCCCAGGGGTGGGCAGTTTTCAATGGAAACAAATAGTGAAATCTTTGAAAATCTTCTCCTCTGAAACTGGAAGGCGCTTAGCTTTCATATTTGGCATAGAGCATCATGTTCAGGTCCTCTACAAATGTTATATAAATTATGCCCCTGGGGTCAAAATTGGCCCCACCCCAGGTGTGGGAAGTTTTCAATAGAAACATATAGTAAACCTTTGAAAATCTTCTCCTTTGAAACCAGAAGTTTCTCAGCTTTCATATTTGGCACATAGCATCATGTTCAGGTCCTCTACAAAAATTATATAAATTATGCCCCTTGGGTCAAAATTGGCCCCACCCCGGGGTGGGCAGTTTTCAATAGAAACAAATAGTGAAATCTTCTCCTCTGAAACTGGAAGGTTCTCAGCTTTCATATTTGGCACAGAGCATCATGTTCAAGTCCTCTACAAAAGTTATATTAATTATTGCCCTGGGGTCAAAATTGTCCCTGCCCCAGGGATGGGCAGTTTTCAATGGAAACAAATAGTGAAAACTTTGAAAATCTTCTTCTCTGAATCTGGAAAGTTCTCAGCTTTCATATTTGGCGCATAGCATCATGTATAGGTCCTCTACAAAAGTTATATGAATTATGGCCCAGGGGTCAAAATTGGTCCTGCCCCAGGGGTGGGTAGTTTTCAGTAGAAACATATAGAGAAAACTTTGAAAATCTTCTTCTCTGAAACTGAAAGGTTCTCAGCTTTCATATTTTGCTCATAGCATCATGTTCAAGTCCTCTACAAAAGTTACATAAATTATGCCCCTGGGGTCAAAATTGGCCTGCCCCAGGGCCGGCTAGTTTTCTATAGAAACATATAGTGAAAACTTTGAAAATCTTCTCCTCTGATTGTCTGGTGAGCGCTTTAGTGCCATTCTGGCCCTCTTGTTGGTAGATTTATTCAAAGTGGTTTGATCTAAAAATAGCCAGTGAGGGAATGGGTTAATGATTACAAACAATTTCCTATTACAGCTCTCAAGTCCATCATGCCACCAAAGAAAGACCAGAATGGATGTGAATGGGCAGTTCTTCTAGCACAACACCTTTTTTCGAAACTTGCAGTCGGTAGCAAGTTTACACTGCATAATCATGTCACTGAAGAGGCAGGCAAGACAAAAGATGAACAGCTAGTATGCCCTTGTAGGAAAGGAGAGTTGTTGGAAGGTAGCATTGGTGACACAACTTTTGGTAAGTTTCTGCGAATTATGTAAGAGAATAATTAGTTTTCATCCTTATAGAGACTCTCAAAATTTCTTTCCATATCTTTTAGCTTAGCTGACACAAAGTCCCAGGAGGAACAGCTATTGAGATTGTCTGTTGTGCGTTGACAGCAATTTCCATAACCACAAACTAGGTTTTCCCTAAATTTCACAGGAAAATATACAGGAATATAAATTGTAGTCCACTGTGTAATTAAGTCACAGGAGCTAGAAAATAGACTTTTAACAAGCAAAGTGGGAGGCATGTAGTCTTGCTCTTGTGGTTCAATCAGTATTTATGTCTGTATGTCCATATGTATGTCCCGCATACACATGTATGTGTGTATGTCCATATGTATGTCCAGCATACATATGTATGTCCAAGTCCTCATACACCTGGGAGGAGTGTTAAATTGTTTACAGATGAACTACATTGATGTAAAGATGTACATAAAGATTTTCTCTGACCAATTTTACCAGAGTTATGGGGCTATGAAATATTCTTCACTAAATAACATATAGACCATAATTATTATAGTGCAAAAATCTTATATGCCCAACTCCTCATATACACCAATGGGAGGATTTGTTTCAAATTCACAGATAATGAATTTTGTATAACATATAGTGAAATGTGTTTGATTTAGACATTATGACGTCATGAATATTTATTAGCTGATTATTAGCTCACTTGGGTATGCTGAGGTGAGCTTTTGTGATCGTCCTGTGTGCGTCAATCTGTCTGTCAGTCGGTCTGGTCGTCAGTAATTGTTTAAAATGACATCTCTTCAGAAATCACAAGGCAGAATGTAACTTTTACATAATATTATATGATCTTGGTATCATGCTCTATCAAAATTGCGTAATGAATCTTGATCCATGTAAAAGTTTGATTGCTATGGCAGGCCATGGAAACCAAAAGAAATATATTTAAACATCTTCTATATGTGGCTGTCATTGGCCATACTAATCTTGGACACTCAGTTGTGTGTGTATTTATTTTCAGGAGTCCAAGATGCTTGGCACGGTTGTGTTGACATCTTCTTAGAGGATATCATAGTCAGAGTGACTGATCTACCAGACTGCAGATATCTCAATAAGAGACCTCCAGCTGAGTCCTCAGATGAGGAATTGGATGAGCCTCCAGATATTGATGAGTCTTCATTGGTGGTTAAAACTGGAGAACTATTGGATAGCACAGAGCTAAACCAGCTTTTGTCTCAGTGTATTGTGTTTTCTTTTATGCAAAAAAGGGATTTGGGAGGTCCCATACTGGTACCATCAATAGGAATAAACACAACAAAATGCATTGTTCATTTTTATGACGCTAAGCATGATATCCTTTTGCAAAGTGCAGATTTAAACCTGTTTGTAGGGCTCCAGCTCAATGTGTATACTGTTGTTTTCCTCTGGCTCACATTAAACTACAGATGGTTTTGTTCTGGAATAACAAATGATATGAAAGTCTACAGTGCCCGCTTCAGAGATCTTATATCTCAGAGAGTACACCCCGATGTATATAGACATACAGTCGTTAGACCATTACCGAAGAAACCTACAAAGAATTTTGAAGATGAAGAGAGAAATTGGGCTGATGAAAGTGGTAGAGTGGTTCATGGAGAATTGAGCTTGAATGATTTCACAGAGATCAAAATATAAGAGGAGTGGTATTCAAGAGGAGTATGTTATTTGGAATCCAGGGTCTACCTTCTTCAGTGAGTTGGCTATCGGGATATTGAAATACTGTTCAAACCTTTCCCTCATATAAATGCCTTTTCACGTGTTTGCAAATAGAGTAGACCCAGATCAGACAACTCCTATAGGGTTGGTCTGATCAGGGTCTGCTTTGTTTTCTTATTATATCCCCTTTTTGAAAAAATGGGGGTATATTGCTTTGCACATGTCAGTCTGTCGGTCAGTCGGTAGATCGATGGTTTCCGAACGATAACTAATAAACAACTTGGCATAGAATCTTCAAACTTGCTCTGGTGGTTGGTCATAACCACTATATGACCCCTATTGTTTTTGAGGTCACTAGGTCAAAGGTCAAGGTCACCATGACCTTAACTGGAGAAATGGTTTCCGATCAATAACTGCTCAAGGGTTTAGCTTAGAATCTTCAAACTTGCTGTGGTGGTTGGTCATGACAACTAGATGACCCCTATTGTTTTTTAGGTCACTAGGTCAAAGGTCAAGGTCACCATGACCTTAACTGGTAAAATGGTTTCTGATCAATAACTGCTCAAGGGTTTGGCTTAGGATCTTCAAATTTGCTTAGGTGGTTGGTCATGACAACTAAATGAGCCCTATTGTTTTTTAGGTCACTAGGTCAAAGGTTAAGGTTACCATGACCTTAACTGGTGAAATGGTTTGTGATCAATAATTGCTTAAAGGTCAAGTAAACAGGCAGGACACTACTTTTTCGTAAATATTTCACAAATGGGTACCTTGTACGACGTAGTTTCGAAAACACAAAAAATACTGTCATATCGCACATAGCAGCTGTCATATATCACCGATAAGTAAGCACTGGCTGATTTTGGTCGCTCGCTTATCTCCCTTGTGATGACGTCACTTGTGAACATTCGCTATAAATGTCGAACTAGATATCGTATAGAAAAGAATCGCACGTAATGTACTTCTGCTTCGTTTTGAGTGCTAAAATGGTAATTTGTGCTACCTACGGGTGTATCCCTGCCTATGGGTATAGCTCCTAATCCGACAGAGAGTAAATAGGATTATTTAAATTACCAAAAGACGAGAAGTTCAAGAAAACACTTATATTGGGTCAGCTTACATTTTGTCTCGATGGCTGTTTTCCGTGAAATTTATACTAGAGAAAATAGTGCAGTCGATGACTTGGGTCTACAATTATAAAAAAGGATATGCTACATTCTGTTATAAATCTGACTTAGGTCTAGCACTGTAGGTTAATGGGCTTTTTCTTCGTGGAAAATTATTCTATACAAACATTCTGTTAACAGCGTAAACCCAAATCACGCAGGAACTGTCTGATCAGGATCTGCTCTAATTGCTTAGTACGTAGACTTATTTCTTTAGATTCGATCAGTGTTGTCTAGCGTCTCTGTAATCCCTGTAATGAATATTCATGAGGTCATGAAATCTTTAATAAATATTTTTAAGAGAGAAAATGATTAATAAACACACTGTTGGCAGCAGACACCTAATTTGCTTTAAAATCAATTTCCCAATCATTCTCTTCTTATGTAAACGGCTTCACGCGCGTTTGCAAATAGAGTAGATCCAGATCGGACAGTTCCTGTAAGAGCTGTCTGATCAGGTTCTGCTCTGTTTGCTTTTGAAATTTTGTTGATCTAATCCTAATTGATCTGTCAGAGCCAATGATCCATTTGAAAAGTTAACATTGTGAAGAAAAAGCCTTTAGATCTTCTTTATGAATATTTGTGTAAGAAATAATTATTTCCTGGAGAGTTAATGATATATGAGCACAGGCTATGGCAATAATTGTACAACCAGACCTACCGGTATATTATTTCATAAGCAAATCGACAAGAACCTGATCAGGGAGCTACAACAGAAGCTCTCTGATCTGGATCTACTCTGTAAATTTGTTTCAATACGTTCGATCTGGGTCTACTATGTTTGCATTGGCATAAACAGGCACGTGGAATGAAGGGTTTATATTCGTGAAGTAATTTACTCACACATAATTTTTCATCAGGGAAATAGTTTATCATAAATATGATCCTTTTTGCAATTTTGGAACATGGACAATTTTTACCATAAATCCATAGGAAAAAAGTCATTCTGGATTACTGTAATTTACGGAATTGTTCATTGGATGCGTTTTATAGTTTTAACAGTTGAATGATTTGGTAGAAAACCTGACTGGTATTTATATAAGACATTGTTATCAAGTAAGAAATTATAAATGTTTTTAAACACAAGTCTTTCAAACAGTTTGCCAACACAACTGAGTAGTGAAACAGGCCTATAATTAGAAGGTGTAGATTTGTCCCCTTATTTAAAAATTGGAGTGATATGTGCAATTTTCCAGGTGTCAGGAAAAGTGTTTTCACTGAGTGATCTATTGAATAGTATATGTAAAGGTACTGAAACTGCAGATGCACATCCCTTTAACATTTTGTGAGCAATAAGATCAGGACCACATGCCTTGTTGACAGGTAGTAATTTGATTAATTCTTCAATTTCCTCTTTTGATATAGTGATCTCGGGTAATTTACTATGAGTCTTAAAGGATACAGTAGGAAGCTGGGCATTAGTTTCGTCAATTCGTGAGATTGATGTAAAGTAATTGTTGATTTGCCTTTTTCTTCATCAGTGGTAAAAATTTGAATATGATTATCATCCTCATTAGAAAAACATAAAGGTGGTATGCATGATGAATCAGCACTATTTACAAAGTGACGAATTATTTTCCAAAAACCTTTTTTGTTATTAGTTTCGAGATTGGTAAGATTAATTTCAAGTGAGTTATAAAACCGTTCCTTAGCATGTTTTTTTAAGATTATTAACTTTGTTTCTAAGATTTCTGAATTTTAACCAGTCTTGGGGTTTGTCCAATTTTTTGGCAGTTGCCCTAAGGCGGTCTCGTTTCCTGGATACCTTTCTAATTTCACTATCATACCAGGGCTGGTCATCAGGTCTTATACAAACTTTTTTTGACGGTATGCAATTGCCAACTAGTTCCATAAATTTTTCAGTAAAAATACTGCATGCATCATGTATTGAATGTTCATTCAAAATTGACCAGTCATTTATATTCAGTCTGTTATTTAAAAGTTCAAAATCAGCTCTTTTATAATTCCAGACAGTTCTTTCAAAACTGTGGTTTAATTCATAAGGAAATGGTATAGATATATGTATTGCATGATGGTCGCTAATTTCATTTGGAATATGGAGTACACCAGCATCGAAAAGTTGAATATCCAGTGATAAGATAATAGGATCTACAGGGTTCCCACGGACAGGGAAAAGTCAGGGGAAAAAGGGTTTTTTCAAGGTCAGGGAAAAGTCAGGGAATTTTTTAATTGGTCAGGGAAAATTGAAATTTGGCAAAAGTCAGGGAAATTTGGAACCAAAGGATGAGGGCTGAGGAAATATGTCAAAAAGGAGAAAGAATGAAAATAAAAGGCTAAGGCAGTTTCTTCAATTTTGACTAAACCAAGCATCTTTATACATCTTTGATTAGCTTTGTATATTTCACATCCAAATTTTATGGTATATCTATCATGAAGTCTGTTAAAACAAAATAATTGGAGAGTTCTGGCACCTCTGCAAGACTCCAGCATCCGTTTTGACAGCAGTGCTAGAATAGGGCAGCAATGCTAGATATTGAACATTCTACTGTAGTGTCTTCACTTGTTAGGACATGCTGGGCAGCTGCTAGATATTGGACATTCTACTGTACTGTCTTCACATGTTAGGACAGGCTTGGCAGCAGTGCTAGATATTGGACATTCTACTGCACTGTCTTCACTTGTAAGGGCAGCAATATTTGGTCTGCTATTATGAAAACAGTGAAAATGCAGACCCTTTTCTGGCATCTACAGAGACCCGTTAAAAGGACCTATTTTTCCCAATTTGGGAAAAACATCCCAAGTGATACAAAATTTTGATTGAATTGCAAAACAAGAGGGCCTGAAAGGCCCTGATATCGCTCACCAGAAAATCAGAGGAGAAGATTTTCAAAGTTTTCACTATGTGTTTCTATAGAAAACCTGCCGTCCCTGGGGCGGGGCCAATTTTGACCCCATTTTAATAGCATGCCATATCAGTGTCCTACACACTGTATGTACTATTTTAAAATTCAGCTTACACAGAAAAACTGAAAGATTGACCCTTTCCACCATAGATACACATTTTATCACCTTAGAAATATATCATAAATCTGAGTTTTTGCTTTAGTTTACTGCCAAAATATTTCTTAACTTTGCTTAAACATAAAGTTTTACTTAATTATATATTCATAGTAGACGGAGTCTCTAATAAAAATTCATGGAGGAAAGGGTTGAGAGAGGTAGAAAAGATTCAAGAGACTTTATACTTAGGGTGCATATTAGGACATGTTTGGCATCATGCATGTTACATTCAATATTGAGCAATTAAAAATGAAAAAGTCGAAAACATTTTTTTTTTAAAATGATCAAAAAACGACTGCTGTATAATTATATAGTTGTCATAAAGAGAGAGGTGGTAAGGATTGGCTGATGGGGAGGATGGAGGCCAACATTTATTGATCATGCTCATTGATGACCAATTAAACTTCTGTTAACATGGGGTCAGGGAAAATTGAAATTCGGTCAGTGAAAAGTCAGGGAATTTTATTTTTTCTGTTTTGTGGGAACCCTGATCTAAAATGGCTTGTTGCCTCGTGGGTTCAATCTGCATAGAATTAGTAAGAATCAAGTTTTTTAAGTTATGAAAAGTTGGATTCAAAAGATCTTCATTTAGGTCACCCAATACTATCACATTTCTTGAGATCTCAAAGGCTTTTTCCAGGTTTCTGTCCAAATTTTCAAAAAAAAGGGTGTCTGCAGTTTTGGGGCTATAAAATACGCCTAAAAGGTATGATTCTGATTTTGTTTTAATCTTAACCCAAATTGACTCTGTGCAAACTACCTCAAGTTCTTCCATTCTGGAATGCAAAATGTTTTCATTAAGGTACACCAATATTCCTCCACCATGATTATTTCTGTCCTTTCGATACGGACTGCTAAATTTCAAGCTAAACTCAATATTTGCATTAATGACAACTGAATCAAGATGTGTTTCAGTAAAGTATAAGATGTCTAAATCTAAAAAGTTCTCTTTTAAGTACTCTAATTTATTCCGAATACTTCTAATGTTACAATGGAAATAGATAGTGAGTTTGAGGTAGTAGCAGGGCCTGGATTTGACTCAATGTCCCCAGCTTTAAAGTAGTAACATTAGAACAGTTAAAATTTGAAGAGACATGGTCTTGTTTGGAATAAAATTATCACAAAAGTAATCTTTCATGCCCAGCAGTACCTTGACACTAAGTTCAAATATAATTGTGAATAGATTTACCTTGAACTGGGCCCATTTTCTGTAATTGTACCCTCTGCCATGATGGGTTCCAATGGCCGCCCTCCAAGAAGTCAAGTCGTTACCCATATAAGGATACAGCTTCACGTCAGATTGGTGGTCAGCCACTGAAACCGCAACATGGCACAGCCAACAGCCTGAAACACCTGAGACAAACGGACAGAAAGAGAAAAGGAAGAGGATAGATGAAAGATAAATAAGCAAAAGATATAGCAAGAAAAGAGACATCAGTAACGAGTAGTTTGGTAACAGTCAAAGGGGGGCAACTCAGGAAATTAAATATTGTCAAATACAATATGCTATTTAGAATTATTTTTTTTATAAATTTGACTAATTTTCCACAAATGCACCATTTTTTCTTTTAAATATAAATTTTAGAGAGGTACTTTAGCCATAAGGACTAGAGTCCGAAAAGTCATATTACATGTAGTATCAAAACAAAAACAATCTTTAGCCGTATAGTAATCTTAACCTTAAATTTGCTCCATGAATAATAACTTTCCATTAAATTGAGTATCAACAAGTACTTACAAGTACATGTACTTAACCATTTGCTCCATGAATACATTGAATAGTCATGCCAGAAATATTGATATCATGGATAACAATCAGTATAAATTATAAATTATAATATGTCAACTGAACACATGATATTTGAACAATGGTAGAGACTATAAACTCATATCTTTGTTACATCATTGGCAGACAATCGGCAGACCCTGATCAGCCAGCTCCTGTAGGAGTCGTCTGGTCTGGGTCTTCCCTGCTTGCAAAGGCACAGAAAAGTTTACCTTTGGAGGAAAGGGTTAATATCCTATAATCAGCCCGAGCAAGCAGAGTAGACCCAGGTCCATCAGCTCTACTTGGAGCTGTTTTGTCTCAGTCCTCTCCGACTAGTAAGTCCATGTAAGACATGTAAGGAGCAAACGGATTAAGCTGGGCATAACTGCTTCAGTATATCATAGCACAGCTATTAAAATATAGTCAAGGCATACACGGTTATTTTTGAAAACATGTTTGTTGTGAAATCGAATACCACCTTAGGTATACTTGTTACTGCATCCTATCTAGACAGCAGTGTAGATTCCAAAATACAACCATATATACATTTTACATAATAAAGGTGAAAAAAAATAAAGTAAAATCAGAAGAAAACAAACTAGGGCAAACACAAAATCAACCCAAGAAATAATACAAAGATCAGACAAACAACCTACATAATTTCAGCCTTATACAAACAGTTCGTCGATTAGGAAAACATAATTTCACAATAAGCATAAATTCGGAGCAGCAGGATAGCATGGCAGAGAGCTCTAAAAATCTTCATGCAATGCATTCATGCCACTTCCTATATCTTACCAGGTCAGATTATATGCAAGTTTAAAATGATTTTACAGCAGGGCCTTGCTGCACGGAGCTTGATTGTTATAAGCATTGTAGTATATTCAGTATTGGACAAAATGTTTTATCAAAACTCTGCTGGTACCTGATCCATGTTTCACCTTAGATATAAAATGATTTGTTGCATGTGGCACCTAGAATTGGCTGTACATTTATTTCGTTGTAACTATTTTGTTTTGGCAAACAGCTTTTGGTCACACCAGAAGTTTTGTAAAATAAAAACACCAGATGCGAGTCCAAACAGTTTGAACGGTTTCGCCTGTTCATTTAATTGAAAGTTCGAGTACACAGCAGTGTTTTGACTTGTGTATCAATACCTTATACATGTCTTCAAACAGATAACCACACATCTTTATCTAAAACTTGGCCTGGATCAATCTGGATGGGTTGCTAATCAAAATTAAAAAGAAGAAAAACTACAATGATAATCATTAAACTCAGAACAGTTTGAATAAGTGGTTAATATCAGCTTAAACTACATGTTGTCGAATGTGCAAACAGAGATGAACTAATTAAGGCATTCCCTATTGGAGTTGCCTCTATAGTGTCTTTTCTGTTTGTTTAAAGAATCACAAGATGACTTCATAACCCTTTACTCCATAAATATGCCTTTGTACGCCTTTGCAAACAGAGTAGACACAGTGCAGACAGCTCATATAGGGGCCGTCTAATCAGGGTTTGCTATTTTGCTATTGTAATCATAAAGATATGTTTTTACAGCTGTGGCCAAATATTCCCGTGCCCTTTTCCCCATCATAAATATTAATGTAATTAATATTCGTGTTATTGTCTCTCACATGAATAGTCATGGAGCAAAGGGTTGAACATTCAAGGAATTGAGGAGAGCCACATATTTCATCATGGCAATATACAATGGTAGGGGTTAAAGGCAATTTGTTTTATTTGTAAATACCGAAAGTTTTGTGCTGATGTGAATGCAAAGCTGAATATCCAATGCTTGCCCAATATCGGTTCACCCAGCATTGCATTCGCAGAATTCGTAATTTCAGCATGAGATTTCTGCATAATTTTCGTTCTGGTTTAACCCATTCCCTCATATTGACGACTCTGTAAAAGTCACTTTGTGAAACCATTGTGATAAATAGAGCATTTGCTCCTATAGGAGCAAATGCTCTGTTTATCACATTGGGACCAAACTACAAAATTCTGAAATTTTCCTTTTCTCTAGTTAATGCTCCTTTTCGGTAGATTTATTCAAAGAGGTTGTATTTAGAAATAGCCTATGATGTAATGGGTTAAGCAAACACCTGCCGTTGATCATTTCTCTCATATAAATGCTTTTTCACGCCTTTTCAAACGGTAGACTTAGATTAGACGGCTCTTTTAGATGGTAAGTATTTTATCCAGTGGTGCATGTGAGCATGTATATCATACTGTCTTGTCAAAGTGTCTGTAAAACGTTACTCTCAAAACGTTACCCTCAGACGAGCAACATATAAAGCATGTGTGTAAGTGTATTGATATTCCCCACCCACCAGACTTGATATTTGTGCTTATCGTTTCATACAGTTTGGGGCATAGAGGTGGTTTTGATCAGGTGGTGCTTTTTAGCGTTTGGGTTTTGTTATTTATCCTAATAAACAAAAACAATATTATAATAACAAACAAGAAGAAAAGGCTTTCAGATATATTTCTTAACTAGCATCATCTTTGGAAAATTGTATGTATACCTGTTTTGTTATTTTACTTGTTTGTCCTGGTTTTATTAGATTATCTGAGTACGCGCAGGTAAGCTTTTGTGATCGTCTGTCCATCAACAATTACTTTAAAGGACATTTTTTCTAAAACCACAAGGCAGAATGTAACCAAACATTACAGAAATGATCTTTGTATTATGCTCTATCAAAATTGTTAAAAGAATCTAGATCCATGTAGAACTCTGGTTGCCATGGCAATCAAAAGAAGAATGGAATGATTTTTTATAGGAATAGCCTTCTTGTGACCCTCTACCAAAATTGTTAAAATCATCGTAATATCTGAAAAAATCATGGCTGCCGGGAGCAAGGCTAGGTTTCCTTATATAACTTTATAGAAAACCTTTAAAAACATTCTTCAAAACGGGTGGTCCAATTTGAATGGCATTTTGTAGGAATAGTCTCCTGGATACCTTTTATTGAAATTCATAAAATCATGTTGATATCGGAAAAAATGCCACCGGGGGCGTGGCTAGATTTCTTTATATAACTATATAGAAAACATTTAAAAATCTTATTCTCCAAAACAGGTGGTCCAATTTGAATGCTATTTGGTAAGAATAGTCGCCTGGTGACCCTTTATCAAAATTGTTAGAATCATGTTGATATCTCAAAAACAACATGGCCACCAGGGTGGGACTCGATTTCCTGATAACTTTAAATATAGAAAACCTTTAAAAATCTTCTTTTCCAAAACCGGTGATCCAATTTGAATGGCATGTGGCAGGAATTATCGCCTGGTGACCTTTCATCAAAGTTGCTAAAACCATGCTGATATCTGAAAAAACATGGACGGTTGCTAAATTCCCTTATATGACTATAGGGAAAATTTTAAAAATCTTCTCCAAAGCCAGTGGTCCAATCTGAATGGCATTCAGTAAGAATAGTCCCCTAGCGATTCCGTAAATAAATTGCTAAAACAATGTTGTTAATTGGAAAAAACAGGGGCGGGGATAATTTCCTTATATGACTAAATCGAATATTTTAAAACCTCCAAAACTGGTGGTCCAGTTTGAATGGTATTTGGTAGGATTAGTTCTCTGAGTGCCATTTTGAGGATTTATTATGAAAAAACAAAAACTACTATGGCCTTCTTGTCTTAATTTTCCGGAGATGCTTGTGACCAGTTCATCTCTATCTAGTGCTACAATTCGTGGATGGGCGATATAGCGCCATCATGACCCTCTCGTTTAACAATTTTCTACATATAAATACTTTTCACGCCTTTGCAAACAGAGTATATCCAGATCGGGATGTGCACTGTTTCCTTATGAAATTATGATATTATGCAGTTTCTATCATTACCAAACTATTCTTTGTACATATGCCGTTATAAAAATGCAGTTAATTACTATTCATGTCATTATTTCTTACATGATTATTCAACAGGAAAAGAATTTGGTCGCTTTTGAGGAGTCTTGCTGTACAAATAAAGCCAGCGAGTGCTAAAATTTGTTTTGACTACAAGTTCAGTTTTGATTTTTGATTGTAAGTGTTTGGTTTTCTTTCAGATTAAAAACGTGTTAAGCTTTAGTACGCACTTTCCTGTTTTACTTTTATATCCCTTTATCCATTTATCCCTTAACCCTTTCCTTAATATTAACGCGTCTTCACGCATTTGCAAACAGAGTAGACCCAGATCAGATGTATCCTGTAGTCGCCGTCTGACCAGGGTCTGCTCTGTTTGCTTTTGACACGATATAGATCTGATTCTAAAAGAATTGTCAAAGCAAAACATGCATTGCAAAGTTTATATTATAAAAATATATAAATATTCATGGTATCATTATTTCTTACATAAATATTGAACAGGGAACGGGTTAATGTCTCAAGCGGCCATTAAAAAGAAGTCTTAATCTGGATTTCTGAAACAGGTGGTAGCTTAATGCAGGACAAAAATGATACAGAAAACTCCTACATGAGCTAAAAATCTGTATCACTTTTACTCTATATTAAGCAACCACCTGCTTTGGAGTAAATGGATTTACAAAGTTGGGGAAATCTACTCAACAGGCTAACGTTTCAACAGCTTCATAACGTAAACAGCAAACCTCGCCGAGGTTATAAAACTTTTTTGGTTAAGTCTGAGCTCATTCTCAAGCATCTGACCAATCAGATACTTGAGAATGATATCAGACTCAGACCAGCCAGATACTTGAGAATGATCTCAGACCAGCCAGATACTTGAGAATGATATCAGACTCTGACCAATCAGATATTTGAGAATGATCTCAGACTCAGAAGCTGTATAACCTTGAGAACAGACCCACTTGGAACATTATTCAAGAGTTCATGATCTAAATAATCGTTGACAGAACTTTAAAATGAAACATTGACAGGAAATTGTTTAGGCCAAAGAAGGAACTGTAGAAACAGGTCCATCAAAAACCTATTAGCAAACAGAGCAGACCAAGATCTGACTGCTCCTATAACAGCATTCAGCGCCCTTTCTACACTAGACAATTTTCGTCTTCATAATTCGTCAGCTTTAATTCTAAAATTGCAATTTTCTTCGAATTCTGTTCTAAAAGCAGTGTCGAGTTTCAACAGTTTGGATCCTGAGACACCGATCTACACTGTACTCAGGATCTGATCTGGTCCAGACTGTTTTGTAAGGTCATCACAGTATGATTCATAGTGACATAGTTTTACTTAAGAAATGAAAAACATACCAAGTTTTCTGTCACAAACCATACCAGCGCCATTTGTTTTAATTTGAACATAATACCTTTATAGTCACTTTATACCATACCCGATCAAATGATTTTGGTGCATCACAGGAAAACATTCAAGAAGTTTGCAATTTAAAAAAAAAAAAAAAAAAAAAAAAGATTAATACAGTAAAACATATCAATAAGCTTAAACACATTCGAATGTTTTAGGAGAAACCCTTAAACACAGTCGAATGTTTTAGGAGAAACCCTTATTGGTATTTGTAAAATATTATCAAGAAAATAACTCTACATGTGCATTTACAGATAACTCTTTCTGAATCAGACGAGAAACTGGTCGATAGTTTGACATTGTAGAGTTTGTCTCCCTTTTTAACTCTTTCCCTGTTCTATGTTTATTTGAAAGTTTAGTACCTACTGAATATCCATGAACAAAATAGTTATACATGTAATGAAATATAGAAGGTGAAAAATCGTAGCCATTTTAGAAAGTAAAGAAACAGATATTTCAAATTCTACTCAGTTTGCAGATGCGCGAAAACACGTTTATATGAAGGAAATATTTAAAGAGTGGTACCCAGTTTGCAAGTTACTGGGAGTCTGTGAAAACTCATTCATTTAACCCTTTCACCGCCAATGTCTCATAAATACACCACGACAAATAGTATAGTCCCAGAATAGACGCCGCCTTTTCAAGGCGGCGTCTGATCACGGACTTCACTTTTTGTCTCAATCTCTATTTCTATATCTGTGCTTTCTATATCTATATCTCTATATATGTGGTGTCCCACAGGGATCTGTACTTGGACCACTGCTTTTCCTTGCCTATATTAATGACCTGCCAGAAAATATCAACTCCAAAATCCGTCTCTTTGCGGATGATACTGCTATCTATCTCACACTCAACTCACATGGCCAATCCTCTATTCTTCAAAATGATCTCAATACCCTAGAAAAGTTGGAAACTGACTGGGACATGGAGTTCAACCCTAGCAAATGTCAGGTTATCAATGTCACTAGAAGAAAACTTCCGATTCCATCCCAATACTATCTTCATGGAATTCTTCTAGAATCTGTCTCTTCTGCCAAATACCTTGGAGTTGATATTTCATCCGACCTTTCTTGGGACACACATGCTAACAGAATCTCTAATAAAGCAAACCAAACTCTCGGCTTTCTCCGACGTAACATTAAAGTTAAATCTGAACCCTTAAGATCTCTTGCATATCAAACTCTTGTCAGACCCCAATTAGAATATGGTTCAGAGATCTGGTCTCCTCACACCCAAATTCTTATAGACCAAGTTGAAGCAGTGCAAAGACGTGCATCCAGATGGATTAAGTCAGACTATTGTAGAACTTCTAGTGTCACAGATATGCTCCACTCCCTAAATCTCCGGAGGCTCGATTTAAGACGTATTGACAGCAGACTCTCCTTATTTTATCAAATTGTGAACAACCTTGTTGAAATTCCAATAGAAAACCTTCTCATCCCATTAACACGCAGGTCACGACAAAACCACCTACTTTCATTCAGATTAATAACAGCAACTACAGACTATTATAAGTTCTCTTTTTTCCCCAGAACCATCTATCACTGGAACGGTCTGCCTCCTGATGTCCCTACTCTGACAAGTGTGGAACAGTTCAATGCGGCGGTTTGTCGTATTGATCATGTTTCACCTTAATCCAGATCACCCACTGTTTTTAGCGATTTTAAACCTTGTAACATGCCTTATACTTTTATCCCTCTTCATTCTTTTTTACTTTCCTTTTATATTAACATTCTGTCGTTAGACGCGCATAACATGTCTACGTCCCCAATAGGGGTTTGACATTAATGGAAGATAGATAGATGTGCATTTATTTATCTCATTTCTTTATTTTACCGAATTATTTTACAAAATTGGTTTGCAGACGAAAATAAGAAAGTTGGCGCACCGATAGGGTTAAGCATTCTATTATTATGGTACATGTATTAAATGTGGTCCTGATGGCTTGTTGGTTGCTAACGATCTATTGAGATCTTCAGCTTAAGTATAATGATATGTGTTAGACGATTTAAAGCTTTCACGGTGACTTAAGACCGTCTTATATAATAAGGATCAGTTGTATTTCTTTATGGGGTAATATAGATCGTATTTTTTTCACTTTCAGTCATAACTACAACTTCTGTTAATTCGCCATTGTAGAATTTCGACTAATATTCATAAACCACAATGTTTAAATGAATATTTATCAGGTAAATAGTTAGATCGATTAGATGCACATTGTATTGTGTGCAGTACAAACTCAAAAGAGATCTAAGTTAGGTTGTATGAGGCATACGGGCGCTCTACATTACTGGCATGCTGTATTAACACTTTCCCTTATGAATATATGGGTATAAATTAGCTGAATATTGAAATAGCATCACGAACAAACGAAGTATTAACCATTACGGAAGCTGTTGAATGGTATCTATGTTAGTCCGTGAGCAATCAATAAACCCTCTGTTCTGTAGTAGCCGTCTGATCTTGATCTACTCTGTTTGCAAAGGTGTTTCTAAGAAAGAAATGGGTAAGGAGCAACCTGCTATAATATAGGCCTTCGTTTGTACGCCTTGAAAACAGAAAACACCCAAATCAGCTCCTTTAGGATCTGTCTGATCTCGGTCTGATTCTCTGCTGTCATAGAAATGATTTTCAATTCACAGTTCGCTAATTAAATGTGTTAATATTTATCATGGTCGGAGTCGCATGAATACCCATAGAGTGAAGGGTAACGAGAGGTTCTGTTGTATTTTATAGTACACTGATAACTTTATGTGACACCTTAAAGAGTTTCTGCTGTAGTTTATAGTACACTGATAACTTTATGTAACACCTAAAAGAGTTTCTACTGTATTTTATAGTACACTGATAACTTTATGTAACATTTTAAAGAGTTTTTGCTGTAGTTTATAGTACTCTTATAACTTATATACACCTAAAAGAGTTTTATTTATTTTATTGTAGACTGATAACTTTATGTAACACCTAAAATAGTTTCTACTGTATTTTATAGTATACTGGTAATTTATGTAACACCTAAGAGAGTTTCTACTGTATTTTATAGTACACTGGTAACTTTATGTAACACCTAAGAGAGTTTCTACTGTATTTTATAGTACTATGATAACTTTATGTAACACCTAAGAGAGTTTCTACTGTATTTTATAGTACTATGATAACTTTATGTAGCACCTAAGAGAGTTTAGAACCACTATGTTTTATAGTACTATGATAACTTTATGTAACACCTAATTTGTAATAACATTTGTTTGCCAAGGAAAAGTGTGAACCAATTACATAAACAATACATATCCAAGTTTATGCAGCAATTATCTGCGGGAGTATTGATTCCAACCACATGGAATGCCCAACATCCAAGTTTATCCCCAACTTTTTTACTCTTTGCACGTAAAACAGTATCGTATGCAAAAATACCATCAGCCATAGTTTTGAGAGTGCACTTCTGTTTTAACTTATGTACAGCCAGACTGTCAAACTGTATGGATCCTGAGAACACGTCCAACTATCTGGCGTCTCATCTGGATTCAAACTGTGTGTTAAGGCTTTAATGAATTCTACGCTAGCTTGCAAAGAGTCAATAAGCCAGAAAGCGTCTTCCAGGTAGAGGCCAAATCCTACCAATTTTTTTCCATTTGCACATACGTCAGTGTTGTAGTTTGTTTTAATCAGAAGGTACTTTAAACCTGTGTGTGCGGGAAAAGAGCGTACTTGAATTTGCAAACAGTGTCGACCTGGTTCAGAGGGCATCTAGCAGTCATCTGACCAGGATGTTTGCCATTCAGAACCCTCTATCAAATGTATGAACTATGATATTCATACTGAATAGACTCTATAGTTAAACACTGATGGAACATTCCATTTTGAATTTTCAGCATTCATAATGTTAACTCATATTCTCGCAAGTAATCACGTAGTTAACATTTTTATTGTCTTCAGCAACACTTAAGCATTCCCCTATCTGCTATTGTTCTCTACATTTAGTTGTCTCTGGCCTGTGTAAAATTGCCTCGCAGACGCTTCAGTAGAGATACCCTCAGACTTGTAACAAGCTTAATGCCAAGAATTCAAAGGAGCCTTACCAATTTTTACGTGCGCATAAAGTCCGACGTAATCTAATGGAGTTATTTTAGTGTTTTGTAAAGTGGCGAAGCTGTGAGAGAGGGTGTGTTCAGTTGCTCAACACCAGGGAGAAGTAATGTGAATGATCTAAACCTTTTTGACAAAGAAATGCTTAACATCTTCAAAAATATGCTTTTCCTGGTGACTGTTCATTCACAAACCCAGTGAATATGATACGCTTAAAATAAGAATGTTAAAGCATATGATGTTCGCAAAACAATAAAAGTTAATTAACTACCCTAGCTGTCTGGAATATTGGAGCATATGATCTGACGATAGAAATAGGGCTTTGAACTGAAATAGTGGGATAAATTGAAAATGCGCTTGGTGCAATATTTTGGATTTCTTATTCTTATATCATGTAAGTATAATATGAATGCTGTAACCAGTAGCACCTGTCTTAAGCGGCCATCAAAAAGAGGTCTAATTATGGGTCTGTAAGACACGTGGTAGCTTAATGCAGGTCAGAAATAATGCAGAAAGCGCCTATAGGAGTTTTCTGCATTCCTTTTGCCCTGCATTAAGCTACCACCTCTATTTAAGATACGTATGTTCATTAAATGAATGGCCGCTTAGAATTGGTTCTGCTGTACACCTGTTTATTCATTTGGAGATTAAATTAACAATTATTTGTGAACATTAACCCTTTCACCGCTAAACAAATCGAGGACTTGGTGCAAAACAAGTGTAGCTCCTTCACAAAGTGATGGAGTTACAATAGTTTTGCACCAATCCCACGAACTGCCTTTTTACTGTTTACTTCAGGTATCAAAGTAGAGTGTTTTTACAATTGTTTTTCAAGAATACAATCAAACAGTATCAACGAGTTTGGATCCAGATAAGATGCCGTGTAATTAGACGTATCATCTGGATCCAAACTATATCCATCCAGAGCAACAGATGAACGTGCGTACTGAAATACAGATGAACGTGCGTACTGAAATACAGATGAACGTGCGTACTGAAATACTGAAGTCGTCATTTCTGCACCAAACGATTGGAGATGATCCTAAAGAGTGGTCACAACATAGGGTTTAGTGGAGAAGTAATGAAGTTATTCTAGAAAATGTTTTAATCTACGCATCTTATCTGGACCTCTGTACAACTGTTATCACAGACTCGCCTATGGCAGCAAAATGTTATAGTTTCCTAAATGTTTGATAAAATCGGAAGCACCAGATCCAAATTTGAGCAAACATTTGTGCATAGCTGGGTAAATGTGAGGAATGAGTAATGTTGTTACTAAGATAATATACCACACGTGTTCCCTACCGTATTGTAACTGGTAGTATGCCCCGCGTAGTTCCCATCATAGTGTTACTGATAATATTCAACTAGTGTTCCCTACCCTTTATAAATATGATGATATACCCCATGTGTTCCCTACCTATTGTAGGTATCATAATATGTCGTTTTAATATATTACCGTATTGTAACCAATAATGTATGTTACTCGTGTTCCCTAACGTATCGTAACTATATAATGATTTCCACGTGTTCCATATCGTATAGTAACAATAATATACCACGTGTGTTCCCTGTCGTACTGTAACTACGATAATATAACACGCGTGTTCCATACCGTATTGTTATATGATGATACCACATGTGATCCATACCGTATTGTTTCTATGATAATATACCACATGTGTTCCATACCGTATTGTATCTATGATAAAATACCGCACGTGTTCCATACCGCGTTGTTATATGATGATACCACATGTGATCCATACCGTATTGTATCTATGATAATATACCTCGCGTGTTCCATACCATATTATATCTGTGATAATATACACCACGTGTTCCATACCGTATTGTTAATATAATATACCACGCGTGATCCATACTGTGATTGTATCTATAGTAAAATCTATACCAGAAGTATATAATTCTGGATTTTAAAACAGGTGGTAGCTTAATGCAGGACAGTAACTATTCAGAAAGCTCCACAGGAAAATAGAAGTATGATTTTGTCCTGCATTACGCAATCACTTGTTATTTTCAGACTCTTATGTCATTGTATGACACTATACACCAGTTGTTGCCTACAGTGTTGCTGTTTTCGTGTTCTCTACAACACTAGACTCTCGCTTTGATACATTTAGTGTTTACTGCAGGGCCATAGATACGATCCGTAACCATTTACTCCATGAATATTCATGTACGAAATAATGGCGTTATGAATATTGATTAGCTTATTTTTTATAATGATATATCAACGCAGGAATGATTGGCAATTGCAGAAACTGTAGAATTGTGTCTATATAACTGATTTGGGTATATTCCTTTAGCAACGGCGTTAAAATTGTATCTATGGAATAAAGGGTTAAATTAAACGTTTTTAAGAGTACATTGTAGACACGTAAAATGAAGAAAAAAACGAGAAATGAAAATAAATTCAAATCCCGTTAAAAAAGGGGACATCGTAACGAGAAATGAAAATGTTTTTCAAATCACGTTAAAAAATCGGCAATGTAACGTAATTTGAAAAAAAAAATCAAATTCCGTGGATCCTGTGCCTATCGTATTTTGTGTTCATTTAATACATTTTTTTTAAAAAAAAGTTAATACATGAATAAGATAAATAAATAGCAGCATATCGATTGAATACAATACTAACAGAAACAATATTATATATATTATTCATACGTTATACTTTATATTAGTAATAATGAACTGAAGCCGTATGTGGCATTTCCTGCATGACACTTCCGACACTTCTGTGTCTCGATGCACATGCGATTTGCTCTAGCACAAGAAACTAGATATATATTGCATATGAACATGAGTCTGATTAAAGCCGGGATTTAACATAGTGACTTGTTTTGTTGTTTCCCGATATTTACACACCAAAGTATGCTCAGATGAGTTTTTTTCTGATCCGGTGCCCGTCCATCCGTCCATTCATCTTTTAGTCCATCCGTGCTTTAAACGGCACCTCCAAATGCACAAGCCAGAATGTAACCAAACTGTACATAAATGATCTTAGTATAATGATCTGACAAAACTGCTAAATTAAAATGTTGAACCTTGGTTGTCATGGAAACCAAAATAAATCTTTAAATATATTTTTGTCTAAAGTCTAAAACCAGTATGTTTGAAAGGAATAGTCTTCTAGTGACCTTCTGCTTAAATTGCTTTACTCATGCGGTTATCTCAAAACATATGACCGTGAGGGGACTGGAACTTAATTTTAGCAATTCTGAAAGAGGGCCAATAGAGGACTAATTTCTACCAATTTCTATTCAGATTTGACCACCGGTTTTAGAGAAGGAGGTATTATCTCCTTTAGTCATATAATGCAATTCAGCCCCGCCCTAGGCGACAATTTTTTTCAGGTATCGGGATGGTTTTAGCAATGTTGATAAAAGGTCGCCAAGCGACAATTTCTACCAAATTCCATTCAAACTGGAACACCAGTTTGAGAAAAGAAAGTTGTTAAAGGTTTTCTGTATTGTTATATAAGACAATCTAGTCCTCACCAGTCCTTATCATATGTTTTGAGATATCGACACGAGTTTAGCAATTAAGGTAGAAGGTCAATAGAAGACTATTCCTTTCAAATATCGTTAGTTCTGAACATCGGCTTGTTTAAGATTTATATTGGATTCCATGACAGCCAAGTTTCAACATGAATCCAAATTGTTTATCGGTTTGATAGACCATTATACTAAGATCATTTATGTACAGTTACATTCTGCCTTGTGAATTCGGAGGCAATGCCGTTTAAAGCACGGACGGACGGACGGACGGACTGACAAACGAATGGACGGGTGAACGGATGGACACCAGGCGATGGTCGATCACAAAATCTCAACTGAGTATACACAGGTGTGCTAAAAACAAGAAACTGCAAAAGAAAGAAACAGCTTAATTCTCGTGTCTGAAACTCATCTACAGCTAGGCGGTCTATATCTAGTTTCTAGTGCAAATCGCATATGCATCGTGACATAGAAGTGTCTGAGCTATAAATCAGTTTTAGTTCATTATTACTAACATAAAGTATAATGTATAAATACTAATACATATAATGTAGTCTCTTTTAGTATTGTATTCAAGTGTATGTTGTTATTTCTTTTTATTTTATATAAAAAAACCATCACAGGGTCCACGGAATTTGATTTTTTTTTTAAATTCCTTTACGCTGCCAAATACGTTTAACGTGACTTGAAAAACTTTTTAATTTCTCGTTACGATGTCCCCTTTTTTAACGAGATTTGATTTTTTATTTCTCTTTTTTCATTTTACGTGTCTAAAGTACATCCTTTACTTCTCCACCAAACCCTCTTTTAGAGTAGTTTCTGGTGGGAAATACATGTAATAGCAAATAATTGTATTTGAAATATGTCACGTGTCTATGGCTCCAAACACTCTTTTAGAGTCGTAGTCATGCATAACATATGGTCTGGTGGGAAAATAACAAATAATGGTATTTAAAATAATTGTGCCACGTGTCTATGACCCCAAGCCCTCTTTTAGAGCGGTCATAATATATGGTCTGCTGCGAAACAATAGCAAATAATTGTGTTTGAAATATGCCACGTGTCTATGGCTCCTACAGGAGCCGTCTGACCTTGGTCAACTGTATGTGCATCATGGTAGACAGCGTTTTATAATGTACAGGGTTAAATAAAAACTCATATTCATGTATTCTTATTTATACAAAAATCAGAATCCTTCACTGCGAATGTCTTTATTTTGTTTGATGGTGAATTATATTTTATTGTAACACGGCGTCTTATCAGGATCGAAGCTGTTTGATACACGCAGAAAGCTCCCAAAGAAGCTTTCAAGAATAAATCCTTAACCCTTTCCCTGTTCTATGTTTATTCCAAATGTCAATACCTACTAAATATTCATGGAAAAATATTTACAACAATGCCTTTTCACGCATCTGCAAACAGAGTAGATGCAGACCAGACGGCTCCTGTTGGGTCTGCTCTGTTTGCTAATTACTGGAATTTGATAGAACTGTTTCTAAAATGGCTACATTGTTCAAGCTTCCTCATTTCATTATAACTATTTTGTCTATGAATATTCGGTAGGTATTAAAATTTGAAATAAAGTTTTAATATACATAGAACAGGGAAAAGGTTAAGTCCAGCTAATTTTATTTCTAACCCTGACACATATAGACGTTTACGATTTTCTTGCACTATTAAGTTCAAATAAATATAATAACTCACCGATACCAACACTACCTTATAGAACATTGCTTATGACAAACTCTAGATGAAGAAATATGTTCGGCCTTGATTTTTCTGTTTCTGCTTTGAGGTAAATGTCTATCAGAAATAAAAACTGCATAGAAAGTTGATATTTCATATCGTTACGCCCATGTCTGAATTATACGAAAGCCTCCTCCAGGTTCGTATGTAAGCCTTTAGCTTGATAGTCGCCAAGTCGCGATAACGAATGCAAACAGATTGGATCCAGATGAAACATCGAATGTGGGCGTGTGACGAGGATGCTGTTCTGTTTGACATTCTGGCTATTAGTCAGAGGAAATGAACACGGGAAGAGATGACATTCTTAACTGAATAGTTTAACCTTCCTCCATCCTCGCTTGCTAACTGTTAATTGCAGCTGTATCTCACACAGATAGTTTTATCGCTGCTTCATAAAACTGAGATATGCCAATCTTAATACACCTGACAAACGCACAGCCACTTGACAAACGAGTCCGTATTAATCATCATGTTTGTAAGGAATAGATGAATGTAAATAAGACGAAACTCACTTTGTAGACCCAGACCAACCGAACTGTCATGGACGTGATGTGTAATCAGGTTCTCTACTGTCTGCTTAGCATCTGACCGTATAGACAATGCAGATACTCGATGGTTGAACTGGATCTACACTATCTGCAAACACGTCATAACCTACCAAGTACTGGTTTCTCTAAGCCCACCACTATGATTAACAATAACATTGTAGCCATTTTAGAAACTAAAGATACAGATCTATCAAATTCCACTAGCAAAAACAAGAGCTGACCCCGATTAGACGACTGCTATAGGAGCCATCTGATCTGGGTATACTATGTTTTAAAATGCTTTTAAGATGCTTTAAAAGTCGTTTATATGAGGAAAATGGCTAGAGTTTAGCGTGTTCCTGTAAGAGCTCTCTGATCAGGGTATGCGCTATTTGCTGTATATGTCCCACCAGTAATGGTACTGTTAATTCTATCCTACTACGAATAGTTGATTCACTGGAAATACTTATTTTGACAAATCGTATTAGACATGGGATGAAAAATAATGTGAAATCAGGATCGAAGTGGCTCCTATGGAGCAAATTCTGTTCTTATTACAACGGTTTCAAAAAGTGACGTTTATAGAGACGTCAATAGGAGGAAATGGTTTAATTGTCCATTAACATTTGCACGTTAACTCGTTCTCTCCTAGACTAATTTAGACACAATCTCTTTGAATAAATCTACCAAAAAGGAGCATTTACTGGAGAAAATGAAAGTTTTATAATTGTGTAGTTTTTAACATTCCACATATTTGCAGGTTAGCTCTTCGTAGGCTAAGTAATTATTGTCTGCCAAATGTATTGTTTGCTCATTTCTCATCTATCTTCTTTTCTTAAAAAAAGAACTTTAAGAAGAGTTTCAAATGTTTGTGGTTCTGATGGGACGTCAACTTTACTCGGTGTCTCATATGGATCCATACTATTAGCATAGCTGATCACGAGTTTAGGACTAGCATGCACATAGTTTTATATTCTGATTAGAAATGTGTTTCATAAAAAGGGCATGCTGTCTTTCTGCATATTAGATATTACAGTCAACACTCGTTATAACGACATTCGCTATAATGGAATATTCATTATACTGATACGAAATTCGGTCAACACTCGTTATAGCGAGATTCGCTATAATGGAATATTCATTATACTAATATGAATTTTGATCAACACTCGTTATAACGATATTCGATATAACGGAATAGTCATTATACTGACACGAGTTTTGGAAACATATATGGCAAAATGCCTCGAAACCGAACTTTTAGCAAAGAAGAACTTAGATCTATATAGGCAAGTGACTGCTTAAATGCAGGATGAAAGACATTCAGAAAAGGCGTGAAAAGGCGTTTATATGATGGAAAGGGTTAAACGCGGAAGGATGAGGGTGCTCACACAATGCACGAGTCACACGCGCTTGGTTGAAACAGCTGTTATCTCGCTTCCACTCGGCATTAACTCTTACCCAGCGTGAAATTATCGTCTGCTGCAAAAACATGTCGCCTGCTGCAAAACTGTCTGCTGCAAAAACATCACGCTGTCATAAACTACTTATACTCTCGTCTATTTCCGAGGTTTTCTCTGGCATGATCTCGTGAGACTGTCTGTCAAACTTAACTGACTCGAGAGTAGGTGAATATTATTACAAACAACTTGGATCCAACAAGGTCGACACTTTGAAACTCGCCCAAGCCTTGTATTCCATAGATACGCATTTTCACGGCAGACATAGAAGACCCTGATCAGATGACTCCTGTCTGGTCGGGGTTTGCTCTGTTTGCTTATGAAACAATTTTACAGTTTCTGCCAAGACTTAACACCACGTCTGTGTCTATATGTCATTATAAAAATCATCTTATTAATATTCATAATGCCATGATTTCGTACATACATTTTCATAGAGTAAAGGGTTGAGAGACAAAAGAGACGAAAGGAATGAAAAGTCTGATGAGTCAGACGACACTTTCTGCAGCCGAACTTTAATTCAATACAGTAGAACCGCTCTTAAGCGGCCATGAAAAAGAGGTATAATTATGGGTAAAATATTATGTCTAATTATGGGCATGTAAGGCAGGTGGTAGCTTAAATGCAGGTCAAATGTAATACAGAAAACTCATACTGTAGGAGGTTTCTGCATTACATTTGCCATGCATTAAGCAATGGCCTGGTTTTTAAGATGACTATGTTCAATAAATGAATGAGCGCTTAGGACAGCTGCTACTGTATGTGCATTGAATAGAAACTTTTAACCGAGGCTGTGTATAAACTGGGCTTACACTAATTACACTCTGTGTGCAGACACCCAGTCTTACCATCTCTATGGAGTTGTAAAGCCAAGTAAAGTAAAGAATCATTGTTGATAACATAATTTTGAATTCAACTGACACTGTAGCCAACTGTAGACCCTGATCCAACTCTTCCTACAGGAGTATAGGTTAATCAGGGTCTGCACTATTTGCGAAAGCTTGTCTGTCCGATTAAGTTTTATAAATGCACTTAATTTGTCAAACAAGATAAAACACATTAGAACCTGTCTTAAGCGGTAATCAAACAGATGTTTAATTATGGGTCTGTAAGGCAGATGGTAGCTTAATGCAGGTCAAAAGTAATACAGAATCCTCCTATAGAAGCTTTCTGTATTACTTTTGTCCAGCATTAAGCAATCGCCTGTTTTTAAGAATTCTCTTGTTCAATAAATAAATGGCCGCTTATGACAGGTTGTACTGTGTACATTTAGTATGTGATATCCGTATAGAATACAACAGGCACCGCTGTAGGTTTTGTGATATCCGTATAGAATACAACAGGCACTGCTGTAGGTTTTGTGATATCCGTATAGAATACAACAGGCACCGCTGTAGGCTTTGGATACATTGAAATTGATACGATACTTTTTCTTTGATAATTAGATAAAGTAAAAATAGATAAAAAGTGAGAACTCTCTCCAACAACTCTCTGTTTGCTTATGAAAGTATGTAGATCTTATTAAACAGGGTCAATGTTTGTTTTTCTCTTTCATATGCCATTATAAATATTAAGCTTATTAATATTAAAACAAATATTAATTCTCACATGGTCACGGCCTAAACAATTAATCCACAATTATGACACAGTATGTTTTTCCTAATTCCTGCGTGTGTCAATGTCTATTATCAGAAGTTATCCAATTGTACTGTGAGCATACACTTGCACTCGTCCCATTTCATGAAAACTTGCGACAAATTCAAACCAGTCACTCTTTTGCTGTCATGGACGGATCTTGAGACACCGATCAGGATCCAGTTTGTTTGAGATTTTGATTATGTGCTTGAAACCAGTCTTCCAGATAAGATGCGTTTTAAACATTTTCAACATTAGTTCCTTTATTTCTCCACCAACCCCTATACACTCTAACCACTCTTTAGAATCGTCAATTTCCACTTTAACACTTTAAGCAGATGATAATCTCAAACATGGTCTATGGGTATGAAACAAGAGGAGGTAGGAGGAGAGGGAGGGCGGGGGGGGGGGGGGGGGGTCGATGTGTATTTCCGACAAATAAAAAGCAACAAAGGCTTTATATCAAATGTCATCTTAACCCTTTTCCCGCAAAGCGCGACCTGACTAGGTCCTGCTCAGATGTTTCAGTAATTCGTCGTGTCGTCAGGATCCAAGCTGGTTGACATTACGTTGATAATATCAAAAGCTCAAAGGAATCGGAATTTAGTCAAACTGCACCAGGTAAGACTTCTAGTGGACATCGGCGTTTTACATAGTGATAAAAGTTACAGAAGATTGGTTCATTTTCTTACATTCCGCTGTCAGATTGGTTCATTTTCTTACATTCCGCTGTCCGATGATCACGGTAATAATCTAGTCTGGTTTAACCTACCACCCCACTAGAAATGGGTGGTATTTATGTTTACACAGGTGTTAACGCAATCAGTTAATGTAAATGAAACAAAAATCAGAGGTTACCACGTAAATTAGGCATAAAAACTCGCCGTGGGGGGAATTTGATGGCGGCTGTCGAATAAAATACCGGATTCTTTAGGTTCAGAAGTAGGCGCAACTTGTCTACACGTTGTAGGAAAAACAAACGGATCAAAGACAGAAAAAATGTCGATCTCTAACGCTGATACACTGGTTATAAATTGGGATGATGTAAATGTGTGGAAATATAATGAATTGCACGTGCAATATAACCCTTCACGTGCTGCAATATAACCCTTCACGTGCAATATAACCCTTCCCCTCACGTGGAGTTTCTGTCATTGTCCAAGTGTTCTTGGTAATGAACAATTAGAAACAGTTGAGACATTGAATATTCACGAAGTATCAATTTATTGCATGAATGTTCATGGACGACCGGGCAGTACAATTAACATTTCTTTACAACGATCACTCTTAAGATAGGTATATTCATTAGAAAACTCATACTGGACCCTTCTGAGCGGGTGAAAACTCGAGCGGGTGAAAACTCATACTAGACCCTTCTGAGGGGGTGAAAACTCATACTGGACCCTTCTGAACGGGTGAAAACTCATACTGGACCCTTCTGAACGGGTGAAAACTCATACTGGTTCCTTCTGAACGGGTGAAAACTCATACTGGACCCTTCTGAACTGGTAAAAACTAATACTGGACCCTTCTGAGCGGGTGAAAACTCATACTGAACCCTTCTGAACGGGTGAAATCCATATGAGACAAGTTTGAAAACATCATCGAATAAGCTTCGTGCAAACAACGTCATCTATTTTTGGTTTCAAGATGGATTTTCCTTAATGTGTTATATAAAGTGTTAAGTGGTGCGTCAAACAGTTTGGGTCCTGATGAGTATTCTAGGTCTTGGTCTGCTCTATTTGCAAAGGGAGAAAATGCATCTGTATGGAGTAACGGGTTAACGTTCCACATCATGAAATAATGAGTGTACAGAAGAGCCTGTCGTAAGCGGCCAATCATTTATTGAACATAGCGATCTAAAAAGCAGATGGTCGCTTAATGCAGGACAAGACTAATGCAGAAAGGAGCTTTCTGCATTCCTTTTGCCTATGTTAAGCCACCACCTGTCCTACATACCTATAATTAGACCTGTTTTTATGGAAGCTTAATACAGGTTCTGGTTTTTATTCATTTGGAAAGTCCTACTGGACCCTTCTGAACGGATGAACTCTATATGGGATATGCTTGAAAACATCATCGAATAAGCTTCGTCTGCAAACTATATAATCAGATCTATATTATTTGATAAACAAACAGCAGATCCTGATCAGACAGTTCTTACCCGAGCCTTCTGATCTGGTTCTACACCGTTTTCAAAGGCGTCTATAGATGTATCCATGGGGTAAAGAGTTCAACAGTCTGATCTAGGTCTGATTATTCAGTTTGAGCTATGGCCAATCACAGCAAACGTTCCGGTGTGCATGGGTTATTTTCACAATTAATCTAATTTGTAGTCATGGTGTCATTATTTTTACATGAATATGCATGGGGTAAAGGATTAAACTATAGACAGCACCCCAGTCGAGTTATTGAAAAAAACAGAAGGAAACATCCATTAGGAAATTAGGATCTAAACTGTTGAACACTTTGGTCGTAAGATGAAGAACCGTATCTCTTTAAAATTTATCAAATTATAATTATTTGCAGAAGACAATCGAACAGACTACAAAACATCAAACTCTATTTGCTGACGAAAATTTGCAAGCCGACAGAGGAAACTGAGGCTCAAAGGAGAAGACGTTTTTATTATAGTGTATATGAGCGCTAAACAGTGACATGGGGTATTACAAGAATGCCATTACGTTAAGTTCATGTCATGTCAGCCTGTCTTACAAAAACGCGAAAGCCACATGAAATCTATGCTCGCTACCGGTAACCAACCTAGTTCTATGTTTGCTACCTGTAACGTCTAGCTCTGTGTTCGCTACCGGTGACCGCTAGTTAGATGTGTTCGCTACCGGTGACCGCTAGTTAGATGTGTTCGCTACCGGTAACCATTAGTTCTGTGCTCGCTACCTGCGACTACTAGTTATGTGTTCGCTACCGTTAACCGTTAGTTCTGTGTCCGCTACTGGTAACCGCTAGTACTATATCCACTCCAGTTACCGCTAGTTCTATGTTCACTCCGGTAAGTTGGTAACCGATAGTTCTATGCTCACGGTAACTTGGTAACCGCTAGTTCTATGTTCATCCCGGTCAGTTGGTAACCGCTACGTCTATGTTCTTTCCGGTAAGTTGGTAACCGCTAATTCTATGTTCGCTACCTGCGACTACTAGTTCTGTGTTATCTACCTGAGACTACTAGTTCTGTGTTAGCTACCTGCGACTACTAGTTCTGTGTTAGCTACCGGTAACATTATAATAATTCAATTAACTGATATTCATACAAACATTAGTTTGTACAATATACCTAGACGATTACTCTACACGATTACTCTTCAGGTAACGAGCGGAAGAAACCTACACATTGCTTGTATTATTTCAGACCAAAGTCTCTATCACTAAAATACAATAACTGTACCCGGCCCCTACTCACAAAAGAGTTATTGCCATGGAACTTGACGAACAATAATAGGCTAAGGTGTATAAACAATTTGAATTGTTATTAGGAATTGCTAGGGGGATAGGTCAATATACTTTTAATAAGTGGGGAACGCGTGTATCAACGAAACTCTCCGATCCTGTTACTATATTTCAGATGGTTGGTATATTTCAGATGGTTGGTGTTTTTGCGGAGAAAGTGAGACGAGGTGCTCGAATGGAACCTGTATCTCCCAAAAGAAGAACTCGGACGGTAGATATGACTGCCCGGACGGCAAATACGACGAACGTAAGTGCAACTCAAATCCTACTTCTGCCCATTCGCCTTTGTCAACTCTTTGCACGCCAGACCATAGTTACCTATGCAAACAGTTTGGATCCAGATGAGATCTCACATAATGCGGCGTCTCATCAGGATCCAAACTGTTTGACACTTTGACCATATATTTGCAAAGAAATGATAGAAGAATTCTTATTTTAACCCTTTCCCTGTTCTATGTTTATTCCAAATTTTGATACCTACTGAATATTCCTGGACAAAAAAAGTTACAAAGAAATATGGAAGGTGGAATCATTGTAGACATTTTAGAAAGCAAATAAATTGATCTATCAAATTATATAAGCAAACAGAGTAGACCCTGATCAGACGGCTCCTCTAGGAGCCGTCTGATCTGGGTATACTCTGTTTGCAAATGCGTGAAAACACGGGTTACAGACGGCAATTGTTGCAGACAAAAATCGACACGGCACCTGACATCTAATCACCATCTACTTTCTTTCAAATCTAAATTTGGTTAGCTCTTACCTGATAGAAATACGCATTTTAACGACAAGAGAGCTTACCTTGACCACACGACTCCGTCACATCAGATGGAGTGGTCTGATCAAGGTAAGCTCTCTTGTCGATATGATTCTACAGTTTCTTACATGGCCAAAAGGTCCTGTGTTCACATACCATAACACAAATTAGTCCACTTTAATAAGACGCACTTCTTTATACATGACCGCTTTAGATGGCACCTAAAGTTGCTGCCTTCAACGTAGGTGCAGCATTTGATTTCGACTACGAATATCGATCGATAAAAGACAGTTCTATCCGGTAGCTACAATCCTATACCATGAAAGGCAAATCAATGGCAACGACGTGTTCAATTATTAAAGTAATTATTAAAGGTTCATGCTTATATTATGCGAAACAATGGCAGATCCAAATGAGACACCGACTTACACAGTTCCTTATCGGGACCCAAGCTGTGTGTAAAGGTCATTCAATCACTCAATCAATCATGAACATTTATATTTAAGAACATGATTTGAAATTCGAAATATTATACTTATGTCATGCACTTTGTGTACAAATATGAACATATTGGCTATACTATATATGCAAATGTATGCCAAATAAAATGCATGTACATGTTATATAGCGCAATACTTTATGCAGTCATATTCTTTTGCGCTTTACAAAGTCATATTTGCACACCGTGTACTTACACCAGCTTTGTACTCAGCCACCCGCATTACGTGTAGTGTTCATATAGATATAAGTTTAGCCTGTACGCAACTCTAATACACATACGTTATGTTATGCCATTTCTTTAAGCGTAAGTTAACATTGTACCACCTGGGTTAATTTATCTCGTGACTGATGAATGCGTACTAGTTAGCTGAGTTTTAGAAAAATATGCGTTTTATGGATCAAAGGGTTAAAACTTAAAACAGTGATCACCCTGATCCCATTCTCGCATTTAGCCTTTCAGTGTGAGGTCTGCCTCAAGCTCAGACTATCAGTTCCTATGCGAGCTTATTATCACTATGGTATTGGCAAAGCTGCGAAATGTTTGTTGACTTTGAAAACTAACATTTTCTCCATATTATAGTTACAACATTTTAATTTAACCTATTGTGAAATTGACTTCTTATCAAAATAAGTTGAGCTCTCTAGAGACAAGTTTCAAATTTAGCAACAATGTGCTTGACAGGACTTTGCGTTTTTCAAAGGAACGGCATCATCTGTTTGTACCTCTGCACATTTTGCAAACGCATTTTTAATCAACGTACATTTTCTTATACCGTACTTGAAATCATTCACAAAATCAAATCGCGGGCGTACTTGTGTCTGTCTAGTGATCTAGTCTCGTGTGACTGTAATCATTCGTGCTTTGGGAGAAGGTGCGTTTGGCATGATAATCACAGACAGGTGTTTGGCTTTCTTGGTGTGTAGTGCCTCTGGTACCCTGGGTAAACTGCTGGTGGAGTTATAACCACTCTAAGTAATTACTCGAATAAGCGTCTATTTAATTTCCCTATTAATAATTTTATCTATTTCTTTTCCATCTAACGAGGTTTGTAAACAGTTTGGATCTTGATGAGACGCCGAGTTACTCGGCGTCTCATCTGGATCCAGACTGTTTGCAACGGGTTGTAACTAATTCAGGGAAAGCTTGTTGATGAATAAACTCTTAATCTGCTGTAAAACTGATACACGTTTAAACCTTGATCTGTTGTAATTATTACTTTGTAATTTTCTTTCGTAATTTACTTCGATTTATTCAAGCGTTTTAGAAACCATTGACCGGGTGTCAAACAGCTTGGATCCTGGAGACACGCCGGGATACTCTGTGTCTCACTTGGAGCCAAGCTCTTTTCAAATGTCAGTCAGATTGCGCTTAGCACACACATCGTTAAGAACAAATGAAAGCATTAGTTTTGTGTCTGGGTGCAGGTTTAGGGGTGGAATGTACCACAGGCTAACAGTTGTGCTATCACACTACAGGTTTTGCGTTACTGTTCGGAGCTCTGTACCTGTCCTCCTGCTCATGAATGAACCAACGACAGTAGCATCCCTTACCACGCCGTGACAAAAAATAATGTCTGCTCAATTTAGATCTGTTGCAATTGGGACTACTTCCGATTCGATCAAGCTTTTGATAAACTATTGACCAAGTGACAAGCAGCTTGGGTCCTGATGACACGCCGAGTTACTCGGCATCTGATCTGGAACGAAGCTGCTTGCAAATGTGAGTCAGGTCGGGGGTAGCACGATAAGGGTCAACGTAATTAACATGGGGCTTGTTGCCAGTGTAATTGTTCTCAGTTGGTGCTGGTTTTGTTGTCCGTTTATTCTCGTTGTTTATCAGTATACGTCAGATTGGTGTAGATAACCCTGATCCAACTAAAACACCGACCTGATCAGCATCTGCAATAACTTGCATCCAGATAAGTAGCCGAGTATTTTGGTGTCTGATCAGGATCCAATGTGTTTGTCATTCGGTCAATAAATTGGAAGTAAGTTTACATTGTTCAATATCAGATTTTGACAGCCATCAATGTTTACAGTGGGATATAAGGGCTAAATATCTTCCGAATGAGAAATAGACAACGCTGTTCTAAAGTGAAACATGGAAACCACTTGTTCTCAAGAGCCTAGCTTCAGACTAAAACACTGCAAGAAAGGTTCTATAAAACGTTCACTTAATGAAAAGAAAAAACCCCACACAAATGCACGAAATATGTTCAGCCCTTCATCTCACAGAAAGGCATGTTCACGCATGTGCCTTCAGAGTAGAACCAGACCGCAGCCGTCTGATCCGGCACTGCTCTGTTTGCTTATCAAATAATATAAATATTCATTCTACAGTTTCTGCTATGGTAAAAAAATCACATGCCAGACTAAACATAATGATAATTAATATTCATGACGTCATAAATTCTAGTATAAATATGTATGAGGTAAAGGGCTAAGAGAGGGTGCATGTAGCTGACTGATACAAAACCAAACTATAGTAAAGCCTTGCAAATCCCAACTCTCAGTAAAAAGAATTGAGAAAGTGCGTGGGCATGTGGTCAGAGGAGCTTTCTTTGTAACTTTCATGTCCCTGCATTACCTCGCTAATACGAACCTTTAGTAAAGAAGAATTTAGAACGTTTGGGGACAGGTTGTCAGACGACCATTCCGCATGGTATTCATCCTACATTATGCTGCTACCTGTCGTAACCCTTTCGGCGCCAAATTTCTAATTGTCGTCTGCAAACCATTTTAGTTTAATTATTTGGTAGATTAAGGAAATAAGATAAATAAATGCAAATTTCAAAGGAATAAAGAACAGATATAGAAATAGAGTTTGAGACAGACAGTGAAGTTCCTGATCAGACCACATGGGGCCAACTACGTATTATTATCAAAATGTTTTGCTACGACAATTTATATGAGTATTTTAATAGATTTGTTTTCCTACGAAAGCAACTTTGTTATCGTAGGAAAACATTTCCCAACTGATACACTGGCTTCGTAGGAAAACAAATCTATTAAAATACCCATATAACTTGTCGTAGCAAAACATTTGATAATAATACGTAGTTGGTCCCCAGTGTGGATCAGACGCCGCCTTGAAAAGTACTGCACTATTTGTCGTGGTGCATTATTGCGACATTGGCAGTAAAAGGGTTAAAGACCGACGATGAAACTTATATTAGTGCCCGGATAACGACATTTTTCTACAAATACAAGAATATTCTATTGCGGTTTTCTGCACAACTTTCGTCAATCGTTCAGTTACCAAATGTAGCCTAACCTTATGAATATTAATCAATAAAGACTTATTTCATGCATATTAATTAACTAAATCTTTATAATGACATATGAACAAATAATTGATTTACCGTTTCAAAATGTGTAGAATCAGATCAATATGTTTTCGTACTCAAACAGAGCAGACCCTGATCAGACGGTTCCTATAGGAGCTGGGTCTTACAGGAGCTGAGTTCTGATCTGGGTCTTCTGTGTTTGCAAAGATTCAAACAGGCGTTTGTATTATGTAATGGGTATAATACCCAGAACTATACTCTTTATGGCGGTTGTTGTAGTATTATTTTATTGTTTTGCATTATGACAATCTCCTTAACCCTTTCACCGCTAATGTCGCAAAATGCATCACGACAAATGGTGCAGTCCTTTTCAAGGCAGCGTCTGATCAGGGACCGTTTTTTGTCCCAATCTCTATTTCTATATCTGTGCTTTATTCCTTTGAAATTTGCATTTATTTATCTCATTTCCTAATTCTACCGATCGATTTAACAAAAATGGTTTGCAGACGACAATTAGATATTTGGCGCCGAAAGGGTTAACATTTAATCACTCTTGTGGTTTTATTGTATATTGACTTTTTCCCTCACTCGATCACATCACCCTATTCTGATACCGAGTCTACTGCACTAATAATGATTATATTTAGTCATTTACCTGATGAATATTTATGTAAACAGTTATGCATATGAATATTAATTAGCTGGATGCTATACTGGCATCATGAATGGGAGAGGATGAAAATGACCGGCACAGTGGAATCAGATACTCCAAAAGTAAACAGAGTAGAATCTAATCAGACGGCCCCTAAAGGGCTCACGGGGTTACTCTGTTTTCAGAAACGGTTGATTTGTCCGAAATGTCACGTTAACCCATACTCTCCTAGACTGTTTTTAGACCAAACCTCTGAATAAATCTACCGAAAAGGAGCATTTTCCAGAATAAAGGAAAGAAATTAGAATTGTGTCGTTATGAAATCATTGTGAACAAGATGTGTTTGTGAAACACTATGCCCCCTCATATATTTGACCTCTGACCTTGAAGGATGACATTGACCTTGACATGTTACCCCTCAAAATGTGCGGCTTTATGAGATACATATGCATGCCAAATATCAAGTCTCTATCTGTACTGGCTCAAAACTTAAGACCAATGTTAAGGTTGCGTCAAAGTTACAGACAAAGAAACAGACAATTTGACCTTTGACCCTGAAGGATGACCTTGACCTTGACATGTCACCCCTCAAAATGTGCGGTTCTATGAGATACATATGCATGCCAAATATCAAGTCTCTATATGTACTGGCTCAAAAGTTATGACCAATGTTAAAGTTGCTGACAAACAAACAGACAGACAGGGCAAAAACAATATGCACCCCCCCCCCCCCCCCCCCCCGACTATCGTCAATGGGGGCTTAAAAATAGAGCATTTGCTCCATAGGATCAAATGCTGTTTTTTTCGCAATGGATTCCCAAAATTACGTTTGAAGACGCGCCAAAAGGCGTCAGTAGGACTGGAGAGAAGGGGTTAATGGGTCAATTCCACTGGGTATACCCAACAGAAGGTTGAACACGATCGTTTTACAGCAGGTTGTCAATTTGTACATACATGCAACAATATTAGTTTATTCCTTTACCTTATGAATATTCATGTAACAAACAATGTTACATTATCATGAATATTAGGTAACTTAATCTTTATACGAACAAGCATACGACTGATAGCCTTGTTAGCTTTATACGAACAAGCATACGACTGATAGACTTGTTAGCTTTATACGAACAAGCATACGACTTATAGAACTGTTAGTTTTATACGAATAAACATACAACTAAAGGACTTGTTAGCTTTATACGACCAAGCATACGACTAATGGACTTGTTAGCTTTATACGAACAAGCATACGACTAATGGACTTGTTAGCTTTATACGAACAAGCATACGACTGATGGACTTGTTAGCTTTATACGAACAAGCATACGACTAATGGACTTGTTAGCTTTATACGAACAAGCATACGACTGATGGACTTGTTGGCTTTATACGAACAAGCATACAACTGATAGACTTGTTGGCTTTATACGAACAAGCATACGACTGATAGACTTGTTAGCTTTATACGAACAAGCATACGACTAATGGACTTGTTAGCTTTATACGAACAAGCATACGACTAATGGACTTGTTAGCTTTATACGAACAAGCATACGACTGATAGACTTGTTAGCTTTATACGAACAAGCATACGACTAATGGACTTGTTAGCTTTATACGAACAAGCGTACGACTGATAGACTTGTTAGCTTTATACGAACAAGCATACGACTGATAGACTTGTTGGCTTTATACGAACAAGCATACGACTGATAGACTTGTTAGCTTTATACGAACAAGCATACGACTAATGGACTTGTTAGCTTTATACGAACAAGCATACGACTAATGGACTTGTTAGCTTTATACGAACAAGCATACGACTGATAGACTTGTTAGCTTTATACGAACAAGCATACGACTGATAGACTTGTTAGCTTTATACGAACAAGCATACGACTGATAGACTTGTTAGCTTTATACGAACAAGCATACGACTGATAGACTTGTTAGCTTTATACGAACAAGCATACGACTGTTAGACTTGTTAGCTTTATACGAACAAGCATACGACTGATAGACTTGTTAGCTTCATACGAACAAGCATACGACTGATAGACTTGTTAGCTTTATACGAACAAGCATACGACTGATAGACTTGTTAGCTTTATACGAACAAGCATACGACTGATAGACTTGTTGGCTTTATACGAACAAGCATAAGACTGATAGACTTGTTAGCTTTATACGAACAAGCATACGACTGATAGACTTATTGGCTTTATACGAACAAGCATACGACTGATGGACTTGTTAGCTTTATACGAACAAGCATACGACTGATAGACTTATTGGCTTTATACGAACAAGCGTACGACTGATGGACTTGTTAGCTTTATACGAACAAGCATACGACTGATAGACTTGTTGGCTTTATACGAACAAGCATCCGACTGATAGACTTGTTGGCTTTATACGAACAAGCATACGACTGATAGACTTGTTGGCTTTATACGAACAAGCATACGACTGATAGACTTGTTGGCTAAGACAGAAGTGTAGACTCACGTTCATATTAAGCAAACAAAGTAATACCTGATCATCTGGCCTCAACAGGAGCCATCTGATCTGGATCTACTATGTTTGTAAAACAAAGTTTTCGTATGAGGTAAAACATTAAGACAAGCATATGTGCATGTAGTACTTGAATGGGGTAATGCTCTCATTTGGGTCAAAGCTGTTTGACACTCGGTCAATACTTAAGATAATAAATAAATGAGCAAATGGAACTCTAATAGCGACAGTAAATACGTTTAGCTGACGATAGTATTCATATGTATTTGTAATCAGGATTAACACTCTACCTGTTCAATATGCATATAAGAAATAATGACAACATGAATATTTATTACATGACTTTTTATGATGTAAACTTCTTTGATAAAACCTGTAGAATCCGGTCTACGAGTATATCGTGTCAAAGGCAAGCATAGCAGGCCCTGATCAAACTGTAGAATCCGGTCTACGAGTATACCGTGTCAAAGACAAGCATAGCAGGCCCTGATCAACGGCTCCGTTAATAAGAGTAGTCTGTTCTGGGTCTTCTCTGTTTGCAAATGCGTGAAAAGGCGTTTATATGAAGGCAATAGTTGATATAACAGAATACAGTAAAAACCCTCTGCAGCGACTGCTCTATAATAAAGCACAATCACGTGCCTTCAAACGTACGTAGTTGCTTAATGTTTAATGCAGGACGAAAGTAATGCAGAAAGTTCCTGCAGGAGCTTTCTACATAACTTCGTCCTGCATTAAGCTACCACCTGCCATTAATCTTCTTTTTGGTGGTCGCTTTAGATTAGAGGGATTTAACACAAGTTTCTCTTTTAATCATTTAGCGCCTTTGCCAACAGAGTAGATCCAGATCAGATCCTCCTGTAGATGCCATTAGATCAGGGTGTATTCTGGTTCTACGGTTGTACGCTGCCAAAACTGTTTATTCTTCATATGCTATTTTTAATAATTAATTAATTAATATCCATACATCGAATATTTCTTATTTGAATAGTTATGGAGTAAAGGGCTAATTATTGTTTTATACTTGTGGTTTTCTTTTTCAGTCGTCTGGTTTTACTGCAGCAATACCGCGGAGATGAACTGTGCTGGGGGCAAATGCATTAAACGTTCTAAGTTCCAAAATGGCGTCAACGACTGCGGCGATAACTCGGACGAAGGTTTGCAAATGTATAATAGGGGAGGCGTATGTACTATGTATAGGCGTATGTATGTTTTTGAGTTATCTCGGGGGTTCAACGTGTACGAGTGTTGAGAGTCGAATACCATATTCGTGCAAAACATAACTCGTTTGCACCCATTATATACAATAA
Organism: Azorinus chamasolen; assembly: GCA_963576725.1. Taxonomy (NCBI): domain Eukaryota; kingdom Metazoa; phylum Mollusca; class Bivalvia; order Cardiida; family Solecurtidae; genus Azorinus; species Azorinus chamasolen. The sequence goes on from OY755248.1 coordinate 71,208,681, forward strand.
ACTCCTTATTTTGAGTCCATTATTGTGTACGGGCTTCATACGATCGTCTGCTTCCATTCTCAAAGTACAATCTTCTTCCATTTGTTCCTAACCCTTTCGGCGCCTAATTTCTAATTGTCGTCTGCAATTCAATTTTTGTTAAATCATTCGGTACAATAAGGAAATGAGAAAAATAAATGCAAACTTCAAAGGAATGAAGCACAGATATAGAAATAGAGATTGAGACAAAAAGTGCAGTCCCTGATCAGACGCCGCCTTGAAAAGGCGGCGTCTGATCTGGGACTTCACTTTGTCGTGGTTCCTTTATGCGACACTGGCGGTGAAAGGGTTAAGCCAGTGTCAGAGGGTCGAACCCTGCAAGCCCAGATGAGACACCGAACGAGAGAATTCCTGTTTGCAAAGGTTACACAAATTCGTACATTGAATGAATAACAGCAAGTGAGACACGTGTCCGTGTGGTCCTATGTCTTAGTGCAAGTGAGACACGTGTCCGTGTGGTCCTATGTCTTAGTGCAAGTGAGACACATGTCCGTGTGGTCCTATGTCTTAGTGCAAGTGAGACACGTGTCCGTGTGGTCCTATGTCTTAGTGGAAGTGAGACACGTGTCCGTGTGGTCCTATGTCTTAGTGGAAGTGAGACACGTGTCCGTGTGGTCCTATGTCTTAGTGAGATGCCGGCGTAGTATTGTGTTTCAATTAGTCCTAATCTGCTGAATAATTAAACTGATTCCTCCATTTATGCCTTAAACAGAAAGTAGTATTAAACTTTATCAATGACAAAAATGATTTTTATAACAAACAGTGCAGACCCTGATCAAAGAGCTCCCTCATGAGCCCTTTGATCTGGGTCTACACTGTCTGCAAATGTCTTTTATACTCGATTCCGCAAATTAAGGGCAAATATCTGTGCGGTTGTATTTTTCAGTGAGATACCCCTGTTCTCTTGTCTATCTACGGCCCCTACTGACTGTGTGCGGTTGTGTTGTTTTTTTCAGTGAGATACCCGTGCTCTCCTCCTCAGTTCCCCTGTCTGTCTACGGACCTTACTGACTGTGTGTGGTTGTATTTTTCAGTGAGATGCCCGTGCTCTGCTCCCTTGTTCTCCTGTCTATCTACGGCCCCTACTGACTGTGTGTGGTTGTATTCTTAAGTGAGATACCCGTGCGCTGTTCCCCTGTCTGTCTACGGTCCCTACGGACTGTGTGTGGTTGTATTTTTCAGTGCGATACCCGTGCGCTGTTCCCCTGTCTGACTACGGTCCCTACTGACTGTGTGTGGTTGTATTCTTTCAGTGATATACCCGTGCGCTGTTCTCCTGTCTGTCCACAGACCTTACTGACTGTGTGTGGTTGTATTTTTCAGTGAGATACCCGTGCTCTGTTCGCAAGTTCTCCTGTCTATCTACGGCCCCTACTGACTGTGTGTGGTTGTATTTTTCAGCGAGATACCCGTGCGCTGTTTGCAAGTTCTCCTGTCTATCTACGGCCCCTACTGACTGTGTGTGGTTGTATTTTTCAGTGAGATACCCGTGCGCTGTTCCCCTGTTCTCCTGTCTATCTACGACCCATACTGACTGTGTGTGGTTGTATTTTTCAGTGAGATACCCGTGCGCTGTTCCCCTGTTCTCCTGTCTGTCTACGGCCCCTACAGACTGCGTGCCGATGGATAAAGTACGTGACAACGTGGCTGACTGCCCGGATGCTTCTGATGAAGGTACCAAACTTTACCCACAGTGATTGTGGGATACGACAACCACTTTACCTTATGAACATTAACCCTTTCACCGCCAATGTCGCACAAATGCGCCACGACAAATAGTGCAGTCCCAGATCAGACGCCTCCTCTTCAGGGACTTCATTTTTGTCTCAAACTCTATTTCTATATCTGCTCCTACAGGGGCCTTCTGATCAGGGTCTGCTCTGTTATCTTTTGACATTATAATATTATAGATCTGATTCTACAGCTTTTGCCAAATCAAACTATTCCCTTGAAAAATTGGCATTATAAAATTCAGATAATAAATATTCATGATGTCATTATTTCTTACATGAATATTTAACAGGGAAAGGGTTAAGTAACACTCATAGGCGATCAGAGTATGGGCAGACATCAGCAGGATAGTGCTTCACCCTGTCCCATGTCTCTACTTGACTTACATTAGCAAACTGCTTGCATCCGGATCAGACACCGATGTCTCATCAGGATCCAAGCCGTTTGACACTCGATCAATGCTTCTCAAAAGCTTGGTCATGTCCAGATCCAAATTTGAGTTGACATTGTAGTAACAGACAAATGTGCATACCCGAATACTAAAATCGTCATTTCTCCACCAAACCCTATGTTGCGACCACTCTTTAGAATTGTCTCGAAGAAGAGACGATTCTAAAGAATGGTCACAACATAGGGTTTGGTGGAAAATAAAGAAGTTATTCTTGAAAATGTTTTACTTAAAGTATTTCTGGTTATACAGCTAGGTAAGTGTAACCACTGCTTTGGGCACGTCTGCAATGACATCAACTCCTCCGCTAATGCCCTGCTACCTACTTACAATTAGCAGAAAAGGGCGAAACTGTAGTGAAATGCTATTTAGTAAGTCGTATATGTAGGCTAAGTATTCCCTAATGACGTCTCCCTGCTGTGGTATTCTGAGGTAGCAGTGTTTACCCACAACGGCATACCATTGAGTATAGACGTTTCCTTGCTATAAAATACTAACCATTTGTCTCATAGAGACACTTTTCGGCGCATTTGCAAACAGAGTAGACCCAGATCAGATGGATCCTGTATGAGCCGTCTGATCTAGGTCTACTGTGTTTGCTTGTGAAATGAAACAGTTTCTACTATGTAAAAAGTCCGTATCCATACACCATTATAAAAATTCAGCTAAATGAACTATTGTATCATTATTTGTTACATGACTATTCATAAGAATAAAAGTTAGCACCCGCTCATGCCCTGATCTGAAACAATCTGCACTTACTTCAGGGTCGTTTTATCTTTCTGGAAACGTGTCGGTCAGGCCGTGTTTTGTTTACACATGCCGGTCTGACCGTGTTTTTGTGTGCACGTGTCGGTCTGACTGTGTTTTTTTTTTGGTAAACACATGCCGGTTTGTCCGTGTTTTGTGTACACATACCGGTTTATCCGTATTTTGTGTACACATACCGGTCTGGTCGTGCATTGTGTACACATACCGATTTGACTGTGTTGTGCGTACACTTACCGGTTTGTCCGTGTTTTGTGTACTTATGCCAGTCTGGCCGTGTTTTATGTGCGAATACCGGTCTGGTCGTGTTTTGTGTGCATATGCCGGTATGCTCGTGTTTTGTGTGTACATGTCGGTCTGACCGTGATTTGTGAACACATGCCGATCTGACCGGGCTTTTTGTGTGCACATGCCGGTCTGGCCGTGTTTTGTGTACACATGCCGGTCTGACCGGGCTTTTTGTGTGCACATGTCGGTCTGGCCATGTTTTGTGTACACATGCCGGTCTGGCCGTGTTTTTGTGAATACATACCGGTTTGTCCGTGTATTTAGTACACATGCCAGTGTTTTGTGTACACATGCCGTTTTTCCGTGTTGTGTGTACACAAGCAGGGTCTGGCCATGATTTGTGTACACATGTCGGTCTGGTCATGATTTGTCCACACGTATCTTTCCGTGTTTTTATACACATGCCGGTCTGGTTGTGTATTGTATTCACATGCCAGTCTTGGTGTGGTTTATGCAGACACTCCGGTCTGTCCGTGTTTTGTGTGCACATGCTGGTCTGGCCGTGTTTTTATGTATACATGCAGGTCGGGTCGTGTTTTGTATATACATGCTGGTCTGGCCGTGTTGTGTACACATGCCGGTCTGATCGTGTTTTGTGTACACATACCGGTTTGTCCTTGTTTTGTGTACACATGCCGTTTTTCTGTGTTTTGTGTGCACACGCCGGTCTGTTTTGTGTACACATACTGGTCTGGCCGTGATTTGTGTACACATGTCAGTCTGGCCATGATTTGTGCACACGTACCTGTCTGTTCGTGTTTATATACACATGCCGACCTGGTTGTGTTTTGTTTTCAAATGCCAGCCTGTCGGTGATTTGTGCACACATGCCGATCTGTCCGTGTTTTATTAACACATACCGGTCTGACTGTGTTTTGTTAACACATGCCGGTTTGTCCGTGTTTTGTGTACACATGCCGGTTTGTCCGTGTTTTGTGTACACATGCTTGTCTGGCCGTGTTTTGTGTACACATGCTGGTCTGGTCGTGTTTTGTGTACAAATGTTTGTCTGACCGTGGTTTGTGTACACATGTCGGTCTGGTCGTGATTTGTGTATAAATACCGGTCTGACAGTGTCTTGCAGGATAAGGGTTACGACTATAAATATTTGCAGATTAAAATAACACAATTCCAATCATCTCTGCCAAGTTTCCGTTTTACAGCAAAGTTAATGACTTATACAAATTAAACCATGTCCCGCTATTCGTGACTGTACTCAGATTTGCAAACAGCTTGGATCTAGATGAGACACCGAATAACTTGGCGTCTCATCAGGATCCAAACTGTTTGACACCCATCCAACGATTTCTCCAAGGGTAGACCGAATCGGATGTAGTCAAACCTGCAGCAGATCTGAACTTCAGCAGAAAGGAGTAAAAGTTCAGCTGCAGTGAAACATGCTTAGCTTATATACAGTAACTCCCTCTAATGCGACCACCAAAAAGAGGTCTGAGTTTGGATCGAAGGTAGCAGCTTAATGCAGGACGAAAGGTATGCAGAAAGCTTATATAGGAATTTTCTCCATTACTTTCGTCTTCCATTAAGCAGCAAATTGCTTTAAAAGATATCCATCTGGATTGCGTGGGTGGCCCGTCTAGAGGGGCTCTATTGTACTGAACGGAAAGGCTTGTCTGTGAATTCTCTGCAAGGCTCTTAAGCTTCAATTAGGCATTTTAATTATTTTGTGTAATCCATACCTACAGAGGATTGCTCAATGAACAATTATTTTAAAATGATTAGGTGCATCTTGCTATACATTGTATTTATGACATACAGGCTATTCCAAACTTAAGACGCAACACATTTTTTAAATAACTTTCGATTTTCTTAAGATTTCTACACAATGGACTATGCTTAATCGAAATCATTTGCAGTCAAAACTACTTTAATCCATTCCCTCATATTGACGCCTTTTGACGCCTCTGTGAATGTCACTTGTTGAAACCATTGTGATAAATATTTATCACAATGGTTTCGAAACTACAGAATTCTAAAATATTCCGTTTTCTCTAGTAAATGCTCCTTTTTAGACAACGGCTTCCAGCCTGTATGGCATATTCCTTGAAGCAGATAGATGAATGTTTATGATAAATGGCGCGTGATCTTTTGGTGGAAACGTTAACCCTTTCCCTCATGAATATCAAGGTAGGAAATCATGACATCTTGAATATCTATCGGCTGATTGGTATAATGGTACATGAATATAGGATTGCTTGATCATGGCCGAAAATATTGAATCGTATATAATAATTCCATTTGCAACCAGAGCAGGCCCTGATCAGATAGCAACATGATCCGTCTGATATGGGTCTGACCTGAATGCCAAGATGTGAAAATGTGTTGTATGAAGAAAATGCTTAACCCTTTCACCGCCAATATCGCAAATATGTACCACGACAAATAGTGCAGTCCCAGATCAGACGCCGTCTTTTCAAGGCAGCGTCTGATCAGGGACTTCACTCTTTGTCTCAACTCTACTTCTATATCTGTGCTTTATTCCTTTGAAATTTGCATTTATCTATCTCATTTCTTTATTTTATCATAGGATTTAATAACATTGAATTGCAAACGACAATTAGAAATTTGGCACCGAAAAGTTTTGAACGTTATACATGGACAATAGTTTAGAACGTTATACATGGACACTAATGCTGAAACTGATAGCCCCTACACTATACGCATGTTTTATATCATAAAACTTTATCATGAAGAGTGTCAATTTCAGCTGAGATCGAAAGCTGCCCCATGATACAATATAAATCGTTTTAGCTAATATTTATACTTTTTTGTTGTACAACAACATATTATCGGCCATGTCGAACGGTAACGAGAATAAACTGCAATCCGAATAAATACTAATACTAATCAATACTAATAAATACTAATCATAGGCGAATAGCCTCGGATCTTCGATATCAAGCACACGAAAGTTTTTTTCTTCTTCAGCGTTTATTCAATTAGTTTTCCTGCGATATATTTTTTTTCAGTTTTGCAATCGTTGCGATCGTCGTATGTTAGAACTTCAGTAAAACGAATCTCTAGGTAACAATGGTAATGGTAAAATGTATCTTTAAAAATCATGTGCCTAATAAGGACAGTTTTCTATTCATTTTTTCCAGTTAAGGGCCTTGGTGACACGTGCAATGGGGCCGATGACTGCGGTGGACTATGTGACTGTAGTGTGTTTGTAAACAACTCCACGTGCCAAAACGGACGTTGCGCATGTGCAGACGGTTACTACAAAAATAAGAAGCGATGTATTCAGCGTAAGAACATTGCCCTATTCCTATCAGAATCAACGCTGTGCAGAAACCAACATATCAAAACAATTAACTAAGAGGAACGCATTCCAGAAACAACAAAACAGATGTACAAGATTTGCAAGGTCACGAGGAGATATACTAACTGCGCTTTGCAAACAGTCGCCATGGATCAAGGTCTACATAGTCTAACACTACTTTGTTACCGAAAATCATCGTAGATTTAAACCCCTCTAAACCGGAATTCTAGCAGAGAAGAGTTTAGATACGTTTTGGAAACATGCTGCTTAATGCAGGGTGAAAGGCTCGGTTTTCAATACCGATATTTATACTAAATTGAACGTCCGGTTTAGAGGGTTTTTACTGTATATTCAGACAACCTCTGGATGAGCTTTTGTTGATATTACTATATAATCTCACCGCAACAGCCAATCAAATGAAAGTTAATTCGTATTGAATATAAACCCTTAACTCATGATATCATACATGTTAATAAGATATTTTTAATATGACATGTTAACATAAGACTATTTCGACATGGCAGAAACTGTAAATCAAATCTATATAGTGTTATAAGCAAACAGATCAGTCCCAGATTACGGCTAATACAGGAGCCGTCTGATATGAGTTTTACTCTGTTTGCAAAGACGTAAAAGGGCGTATTTATGGAGTAAAGGGTGACCCTTGTCATGTTGGAAAACTAAGGTCTTCTGAAACTCGTTCAGATTCGTTCAAGCATTGAGGAACTAATCTGCTCTGTTTGCTTTAGACATGATACAGACCTGATACAGACATGATACAGACATGATACAGACATGATACAGACCTGATTCTACAGTTTTTGTCAAAGCAAAATTTTCCCTTGAAATTTTAACATTATAAAAATTGAGCTAATAAATATTGATGATGTCATTATTTCTTACACGAATGATAAATGAATAAAGGGTTAAGACATGTGATACTTTGAAGTAAGATGGAAGTTAGTTTTATAGTATATATTATTATTATTATTATGCCACATTTATATAGCGCTCTTTTCACACTGGATATGTGCGTTCAAAAGCGCTTAAATATTAGATCTACTTTCATTCTGCATTTATTATTTACTAGATGAATATTCATGTAATCAATAATTACATCATGAATATGTATTAAATGACTATATACTTACTCAGGGAATAAAATTATGCTTATAAACAGGTGTCCTGAATGACACGTGTCAGGAGGACAAAGACTGTTCGGCTGTGATGTACAACACAAGATGTAGACAGAAGCAATGCACGTGCGTCATGGGCTATATTGCTGACTCGAGTCTCACGTGCCGAGAGAGTAAGTTTCCGAAATAGCCGCCCCAAAGCAGCACCAACCCTTATCACTCTGTGTGCGAATTGGCTCGCATTTGCAAACAGTCAGGAACCAGGTGGAACGCCGAATAACTCAGCGTCACATCATGATCGAAGATGTTCGACACTTGGGCGATAGTTTGTCAAAAGTTTGATCGATTCGGAAGTATTCAAAATTGTGCCATACACAAATTTGACTAAACGTCATAGTTTGACAGTGTGGTAAGGGTTTACATGCTTAATAGTCATTTTAAGAAGCTGTGTAAATCTGATTATGTATTGACTTATCTATTGCGCATATATTAGCTTCTTGTAAACTGCATGTACTCGTCAAGCAATAAAATACATGTATAATAATAGAATACATGTATAACAATAGAATTCATGTACAACAATATCATACATGTACAACAATAGAATGCATGTACAACAATATCATACATGTACAACAATAGAATTCATGTACAACAATATCATACATGTATAACAATAGAATGCATGTACAACAATAGAATCCATGTACAACAATATAATACATGTACAACAATATAATACATGTACAACAATGCAATACATGTACAACAATGCAATATATGTACAACAATACAATACATGTACAACAATAGAACACATGTACAACAATATAATACATGTACAACAATGCAATACATGTACAACAATGCAATACATGTACAACAATAGAACACATGTACAACAATATAATACATGTACAACAATAATAAATCATGTACAACAATGCAATACATGTACAACAATGCAATACATGTACAACAATGCGATACATGTACAACAACAGAATACATGTACAACAATAGAATACATGTACAACACTGCAATACATGTACAACAACAGAATACATGTACAACAATATAAAACATGTACAACAATGCAATACATGTACAACAATGCAAAACATGTACAGCAATAGAATACATGTACAACAATACAATACATGTACAACAATATAAATCATGTACAACAATATAATGCATATACAACAATATAAACATGTACAACTATAGAATACATGTACAACAATCAATACATGTACAGCAATAGAATACATTTACGACAATAGAATACATATACAACAATAGAATACATGTACAACAATGCAATACATATACAACAATAGAATACATGTACAACAATAGAATACATATACAACAATAGATTACATATACAACAATACAATACATGTACAACAATGCAATACATATACAACAATAGAATACATGTACAACAATATAAAACATGTACAACACCATAATACATGTACAACAATGCAATACATGTATAACAATACAAAGCATATACAACAATGGAATACATATTCAACAATGGAATACATGTTCAAGAACGGAATACATGTACGATTGTGTCAAATGTATAATTTTGCATTAGTTTAAAGAAATTAATAACTCAATGATTATGTGTAGTATTCAACATGACTTTACTTGAAGTATTTTTATTAATTCTATGCAAAAACACGTTTTCACTAGCTTTACAAAGATTTGAGTGACCTGATTTTGTTGGGTGAACTTGCAACAAAATGATTGTACTTCAAATCAAACATGTGCGGGTTTAGACCTCTGAGTGAATAAGTATTTTGCTTGCTTTTAATTTAAATGAAGTATATTTTCATTGAGATAAGATACATCGTCCACTAGTTTGTTTAAAAACAAAACCCAACTACATTGAAGAGGCCAGTCATCTTGGTTCTGTATAGAAACATTTATTCCATAATGCCGTATTAGGAACAGTTTAACCTAGCCCCTAATCATATAACCCCTAATCCTATACACACGTGGCTGTTTATCCTTCATCTAATAGAGCCACACGTGACGTGTTTGCAAACAGAGTAGACCCAGATCAAACGGCTCCTATAGGAGCTGTCGGGTCAGGGTATGCTGTGTTTGCTTATGAAATAATAATTTGATAATTTATCCGTAAAAATCTGTTTTCATATGCGATTATATTCGTCATAAGTATACGTCTAATTGGTATTCATGACGTCATTATTCCTTATATAAAAACTTACCAAGTAAAGAGCTCAAGCGTCCAGAATTAAAATGGCTGAATAAACCTAACCGAATCACTTAACTTTTCAGTTGGTCTTGGTGACGTCTGTCAGATATCAGAGGACTGTGAACTTTTCAATAACCATAGTAACTGTACTGATGGGATATGTGGCTGCGAGATGGGATATTACCATGGCAACGACACGGAAACATGCATAAAAAGTACGAATATTTAAAAAAGAATAATAGTTCGACCCGACTAGGCCGTTTCCAAAGAATTCTATCTCATTCTAGTTTCTTCTTCTTCGAAATAAAAGTAGAAATGTTAGATCTAAATATAGTACAACAAAACGTCAAATTCTCTTTATAGAATGTTTTATATTCAACTACTGTAATAATATTTGGACCCTGTTGAATATTTTTCAAAGATGCTTTATTCTATTTTCTTTTTTCAGGGGTCTAGTAGGATAGAAATGATCGTTCAAAATATATAAAACAAAACATATCTCCTTTTATTTCTTCTTCTTTTTTTATTTATTTTTGTATTGACTCTAATAACACTGGGGACCAACTACGTATTATTATCAAATTACGAATTATTACGACAATTTATATGGGTATTATAATAGATTTGTTTTCCTACGAAGTCAGTGTATCATTTGGGAAATGTTTTCCTACGAAAACAAAGTTGCCTTCGTAGGAAAAAATATATATTATGATACTCATATAAACTGTCGTAGCAAAACATTTTGATAATAATACGTAGTTGGCACCCAGTGAATAATACATGTAGTTGGTCCCCAGTGAATAATACACGTAGTTGGTCCCCAGTGAATAATACATGTAGTTGGTCCCCAGTGAATAATACACGTAGTTGGTCCCCAGTGAATAATACATGTAGTTGGTCCCCAGTGAATAATACATGTAGTTGGTCCCCAGTGAATAATACATGTAGTTGGTCCCCAGTGAATAATACATGTAGTTGGTCCCCAGTGAATAATACACGTAGTTATCTCAGTGCAGCATGATGAGTTAAACCAGCCATTTTGTGAAACTTTAATGTTAACATGAATCAGTAGCTTGGTCAATCAAACTATGATTTACTAAATATCCTTTGGGTACCATGCCATTTTATGTTATACTTTAACTGTTTACGGTCATACTTTAAAACCAGGAACCAAGGTTTTAAAGCCACTGGCTTGAAACTGACATCATTATTAATCGTCTGATTGGTCAGATTTGAGTTTGCCAATCAGATACTTGAGAATGAACTCAGACTCGTGGTGTCTGCTAAAACACTCGTATGTTGCTACTTTTATTAACATCCAATTTGAGAAACTATTGACGGACTATCAAACAGCTTGGATGTGTTGATGAGACGCTGAGTTACCCGCGTCTCATATGGATCCATATGGATCCAGGCTATTTTCAAATACGAGTCAAGTCACGATTAGCATAAGAATTGTTAAGATTGACTCGGTGTAAACGATGCACTAACTCGAAGTCAAGCGGAGTAATGGTAATAATCGGGAGAACTCACCACGCACTACAGTAAAAACCCTCTAAACCGCACATTAAATTGAGTATAAATATCGGTCTTGAATTGAAGACAGATGGCAGCTTATATAGGGCGAACATCATGCAGAAAGCTCCTCTAGGAGCCACCTGTCTAAAACTATCTGAAATATTCTCTACTAGAATTCCGGTTTAAAGGGGTTTTACTGTATTTTACTTATGTTTAATTTAGTTTAAAATTCATAAAAGAATGATATTTATACGTTACATATGAGTTGACTTACTTTCAGGGGAGCTTGGTGACCGTTGTGTGACTGACGCCGACTGTTTCTATGCCGTTACTGACAGTCAGTGCGCAAACGGCACGTGTACATGTAACCCTGGTTACTATCCCAACCATTCTAGAAATGTCTGCACAAAACGTAAGGCTACGTTTTTTATCATATTTGCTCATAAATATTGCGTGTTACGTTGATAGAATGTTATAATGCATTATCCATTACCTGTCTAAACTAACGACAGCTCAATGATGGATCTGGTTCAATTTGGACTACTGTCGAATCGATCAAGCTGCTGAGAAACTATGGACCAAATGACAAGCACCTCGGGTCCTGATGAGATGCCGAGTTACTCGACGTCTTATTTAGTTCAAGGTTGTTTGCAAATACGAGTCAGATCGTGCTTAGCGGGATAAAAAAAATATAATCATTAACGGAGAAACTAATGGGGACAGATCTGTAGTACGTGTATATTCAAAGAGAATAGACATGCACATTGTATTTATAGGTTATGTCTATAGGGCAAAAGATAGGCACACTTCATTAGTGTATTGACAGGATCTGACTATTGGGTACATATCTGTAATACGTATGTATTGAAAGCGAATATACAGGCACACTTCACTATTGTATATATTCAAAGGGAATAAACAGGCACACTCCGTATAAAGGGACCGTCTGATCTGGGTCTACTCTGTTTGCAAATGCGTGAAAAGGAGTTAATATGGAGGAAAGGGTTCAACTTACACATGTTTGTCGGAACACAAGATGATGTTTTCTATACTCTGACATGCATGATCATTTCATAAGAAAATTGTAATTTACTGTAATTCTCATTTGGTATTATAAAGTGGGGGTAATGTCTAGTTTTGTGTTGATCTTGGGATCTTTTCAGGAATGTTTGATCAGTAAAACTATGTTATTATCGGTAAGGTTTGACCTGGCACTCACCACTTTCCGCCAATTTTCGTCGATGAAACTCGTGAATTTCCGCTGACTGTATAATAAACTTTATTGAAGAATAATTGAGAACTGGCTGTTGAATACAGGGAGTTTTCTACATGACATTCACCCTACATTAAGCTGTCACTAGTCTTAAATGTCGATAATAATATTAATTTGAGTGTTCGGATTAGTGAGGTGGTATTGTGTAAGATTGTATGACACGTGAAGCAACACTCGAATGTTTACTTGTTCTTTTTTATGATTCAGGAAAGTTAATGGACATATGTCGAGAAGTGGAGGATTGTAGCAATGTCATCTTCAACAGCACTTGCATGGAGGACACCTGTCAATGCATGGCAGGCCTTAAGACAAACGAGAATCTAACAAATTGTGTGCAGAACGAAATTGGAGATTTCTGTGAAACCAATGTGGAGTGTAACCTTCTGATTCCATATAGTATATGTGATAACAATACATGTACGTGCTTATCTGGGTATTACAGTGATGCCAACGGCACGACATGCAAGAGGCGGACTATTTATAGCTTATGTGAAACGGATAGAGACTGTTTTGATGCGGTCAACACTAGCATCTGCACGAACCAAACCTGTATGTGCGAAACAGGCCGGATAGAAACAAACAACGATACAGAATGTAGATCCCGCGTCATTTCTGATCAATGTGAAGTGGACATTGATTGCCATACGTCTGTGACGTCATCAAAATGTAGAAATAACACATGCGAGTGTAACTATGGTTACTATGAGACCAATGGAAATGCAATATGTACAAAAAGAAGAATCGGTGATGAAAATTGTGTTAAAGACATTGACTGCTCATTCGTTGTAGAAAACAGCCAATGCACGAACAGCACGTGTCAGTGTTCTTCCGGTTTCTTATCACTACTTAACAACACTTCATGTTACCTAAGTAAGTATACAAAGTTAACTCTATGTCGACGTATACTCTCCCAATTTGACCTGAGACTCGATCAATCTTCGGCGTGTTAATCGGGATTGTTCCTAGTACTCTGTGACAAAAAGTAGCAAAACAAACGTCGGTAATAATCATGTTCCACTAGGATTATATTTTTATAGCGCATTCTTATACCTTTGTAAATTTATCCGAAGATTACCTTCGATAATAAATGGAATATGCATCAGTCTCAGGTCAAATTGGGAGAATAATAATGATATGCTTTTTCTATCCAAAACAATAATTGGGATACGTACATATTTAATTGCTTACATGGTGAATATTCATGAAAGAAAGTATTACATCATGAACATTAATTAGCTGATTTTGTATAGTGGCATATGCAGACAGGGTATTTGCCATGGCAGAAACTGCAGAACAGATAAACAAACAGGACAGACCGTGATCTGTATCTGCTGTTTGTAAAGGCGTGAACATGTGTTTCTTTCAGATAAAGAAAATTAAACAAATCGACAAATTGTCATTAAAGAGGATACATGTACATTTCTTCTGTTTCTTCCTTGATGTTTTTTACTCTTCTTTCACATTTTTATAACAATTTCAGTGTCAGTAAATGTCCAAATTATTATTTGCCGAACCTTTGCACTTATATAACATGGGTAGATGTTCAGATAAGATGCGTTTATTAAAATATGTTCAAGAAAAACTGCTTTATTCCTCCGTCAAACCCTATGTTGTGACCACTCTTTAGAATCGTCTCTTGGAGATGATTCTAAAGAGTGGTCACACCATAGGGTTTGATGGAGAAATGATGATTTTAGTACTTGAGTGTGCATGTTTATCTGTTGCTCTGGTGGCTGTAGTTAAAGTGTGCACTGATCTACCAAACTGTTAAAAAATCCGCCAAAAAAATTCAGCCAAACCCTAATACTAATGAATTGCAACCAGATAGGATTTGGCGGAAAATATTAAAAAAAACTAGTTGAATTAGATTTTCTACATACGCTTCCTATCTAAAGACATGATATAATACAAAATAATCTTAACTCTTTGCCATGGCTACCTGTACAAACAGTTTGGATCAAGACGAGACGCTGCATAATGTAGCGTCTCATCAGGATCCAAACTGTTTGACTATTTGACAATAGTTTCGCAAATAAATGAGAGAAACTTTATTTTAAGAATTGAAGCAGGCGACAATTGTTCAATTGTTACAGACGCAAACTTACATAGGGTGCAAAGAGTTTAGTATAAGACCTGGGTATCATTAGAAACAGACAGTATTTGCGCGCGGTGAACTTATGTTGTACTTGGTTACCTCTAGTGTGTACCCAGTGACATCAGCCGTATTTGATAAACGATGATTTAGGGTAGGTTCGTTAATGCACCCTACAAACCGCCTGTTCTTTTGTCGTAAATCAGCTATCTTTGCAAATATCTATCACCAAGTTTTCAGCAGTGGAGAATTTCTCATGATGCTCAGTTCGTTCCAGAATCAGCAGGGATAAGCCTGTGCAGCCTTCATATCAGTTTTTATGCCCCCAAAGCTAGGCTTTGGCGGCATATAGTGATCGCACCGTGCGTGTGTGGGTGTGTGTGTGGGTGGGTGGGTGTGTGGGTGGGTGTGTGTGTGTGTGGGTGGGTGGGTGTGTGTGTGTGTGGGTGTGTGTACCTTTTGTCCGGAGTATATTTCCTTTGTCACATCAGCTACGGATACCAAATTTGGTGTGTGAGTTCATCTTGGGATGGGGGAGTGTCGCGTACCATTTTCATGTCACTGTGACCTTGACCTTGACCGTTGACCTTGATTTTACAAAAAGCTTGTCCGGAGCATATCTCCTTTACCTTACCAGCTACAGATTCCAAATTTGGTGTGTGAGTTCATCTTGGGATGGCGGAGTGTCGCGTACCATTTCCAGGTCACTGTGACCTTGACCTTGACCTTTGACCTCGATTTTAAAAAAAGCTTATGCCTTACCAGCTACAAAAAGCTTGTCCGGAGTATATCTCCTATACCTTACCAGCTAAGGATTCCAAATTTGGTGTGTGAGTTCATCTTGGGATGGAGGAGTGTCGTGTACCATTTTCAGATCACTGTGACCTTGACCATGACCTTTGACCGATTTTACAAAAAGCTTGTCCGGAGCATATCTCCTTTACCTTACCAGCTACAGATTCCAAATTTGGTGTGTGAGTTCATCTTGGGATGGCGGAGTGTCGCGTACCATTTCCAGGTCACTGTGACCTTGACCTTGACCTTTGACCTCGATTTTAAAAAAAGCTTATGCCTTACCAGCTACAAAAAGCTTGTCCAGAGTATATCTCCTATACCTTACCAGCTAAGGATTCCAAATTTGGTGTGTGAGTTCATCTTGGGATGGAGGAGTGTCGCGTACCATTTTCAGATCACTGTGACCTTGACCATGACCTTTGACCGATTTTACAAAAAGCTTGTCCGGAGCATATCTCCTTTACCTTACCAGCTACAGATTCCAAATTTGGTGTGTGAGTTCATCTTGGGATGGCGGAGTGTCGCGTACCATTTCCAGGTCACTGTGACCTTGACCTTGACCTTTGACCTCAATTTTAAAAACCGCTTATACCTTACCTGCTACAAAAAGCTTGTCCGGAGTATATCTCCTATTCCTTACCAGCTAAGGATTCCAAATTTGGTGTGTGAGTTCATCTTGGGATGGAGGAGTGTCGCGTACCATTTTCAGATCACTGTGACCTTGACCATGACCTTTGACCGATTTTACAAAAAGCTTGTCCGGAGCATATCTCCTTTACCTTACCAGCTACAGATTCCATATTTGGTGTGTGAGTTCATCTTGGGATGGCGGAGTGTCATGTACCATTTCCAGGTCACTATGACCTTGACCTTGACCTTTGACCGATTTTACAAAAAGCTTGTCCAGAGCATATCTCCTATACCTTACCAGATACGGATTCCAAATTTGGTGTGTGAGATCACCTTCAGATGGCGGAGTGTCGCGTACCATTTTCAGGTCACTGTGACCTTGACCTTGACCTTCGACCTCGATTTTACAAAAAAGGTTGTCCAGAGAATATCTCCTATACCTTACCAGCTACGGATTCCAAATTTAATGTGTGAGTTTATCTTGGGATGGCGGTGTGTCGCGTACCATTTTCAGGTCACTGTGACCTTGACCTTTGACCTAGATTTTACACAAAGCTTGTCCGGAGCATTTCTCCTATACCTTACCAGCTACGGATTCCAAATTTGGTTTGTGAGTTCATCTTGGGATGGCGGAGAGTCGTGTACCATTTTCAGATCACTGACCTTGACCTTGACCTTTGACCTCAATTTTACAGTCCGGAGCATATCTCCTATATCTTACCAGATACAAAAAGCTTGTCCAGAGCATATCTCCTATACCTTAAACGTTGACAATCAACCCAGGGTCCTTTTTAACGTTGAGAATGACTTAGGGTCCTTTTTAACTAAGTTTTGACGCTTGGCTCTTTTCTTAGCTATCATAATCGTCAAAGGTTCTGTTTCTAATGTTAAGAATTGACTCCTGTGTCATTTTTAACAGCATCAAAATTTCATGTTACACCTGCATTACATTGTATTGTTTTTCCGCCAAAATGCATTTCGGTGTCAAACACTTTGGGGGCATTTGTCACCCGTGACGACTCTCTTGTTTATTCTACGCTGAGCACCTTGGTATTGATAGATATCAGCTTACCTTTATCTGAAATCCATCAAAGAATTGATTGATTCCTTCAATCATTCATTAAGTCAAATTTCCATTTTATGTTCATCGTTACATCTTTTTAACAAGTGTTTATGAAGCATCTATCACCTGTATAAAGCTATAATTTTATTGTTATCTTAATTGTTCAGAAAAAATCTAAAAACCGGATGTTCAAATTCGTATCAATCCCGTTCTTTTAGATAGATGGCAACTTAATGCAGGATGTAAGTTATGCAGAAAGTTAAGTTTCAATGGGAATTTTCTGCAATACTTTCACCCTGTATGTAGCAGTCACCTGCCTTAAAATATATGAATCATTTCTTTATTATAATTCGTGTTTATAGGGGTTTTACTGTATAGCATATCTACTGGAGCTATAACAAGGGTTGGAACAAATTAAAGTACATACCTGTGAGGTTTTGTATGTTTCAACTCAATGAACGCTAAATAAGTTTCCGCCTGCAACACTGGTGTCTGGGTCAGTTCTCAAGTAAAATTTCGCTCGCTTCTTTACAAAAATATGGTCAAATGGTCGAACAGTTTGGAACCTTATAAGACGCCAAAGTATTTTGAGTCTCATCTGGATCCAAACTGTTTGCATATAGCGGTAATCACCGTCTCGTTAGATTTAATTTAGCAAAACTGATCATGTCAGTGACTAAATCAATGAAATGTTTATGATGATTTATTTCAGGAAATATAACTTCCCCATGCCTGGTGCATAATGACTGTGTTGATGCGGTTGACAATAGCACCTGTTCCGTCAACAACACGTGTCAGTGCGTGTCTGGTCTTAAGGTCGTTGGCAACAATACCGACTGTGTTGGCCGTGTCATCGGTGACCTCTGCAACCTTGACCCTGACTGCAGCGATTCTGTTATGAACAGCAACTGCACCAACAATACCTGCCAATGTAACTCAGGATATAAAACATGGAATAATGGTTCAGAATGTGTCCTTCGCAAGATAGAAGACAACTGTAACTTAAACAGCGACTGTTTTGACTCATTTGAAAATAGTTTTTGCCACAATAAAACTTGTGACTGTGTACAGGGCTACAAGCCGACGGCCAATGGCACAGTCTGTGTTCCAAACAAGATACAAGATCCGTGCACGGAAGACCAAGACTGTCTCGTTACTGTGAATAATAGTTTTTGTAATGTTCGGGGTAAATGTAAATGTTTGGTTGGACATCAGGTAAGCGATGTCAGAGACCAGTGCGTTCTCAGGAAAGTATTTGACAAGACATGTTCGTCACGGACGGATTGTTCCGCGGCCGTTGCTAATAGCTACTGCTCGGCAAAGCAGTGCATCTGTTCCACGGGATACTACGCTTCGCACGGCAACACAACATGTTCTAAATTTAGAATTGGAGACAAGAATTGCGAATCACGTGACTGCAGGACAGCTATTGGTATCTACAGCAGTTGTGAGGAGGGTTCATGCGTCTGTAAAACAGGCTACATTGCGGTGGAGAACGGGACAAAATGTCAGAAAAGTAAGGCAAATTGGAAATACATGTAGATGCGAATTTATCTTAATACGGTAAAAACTTGATATTATGAAATTTTAGTTATAAAGAATTTGTCTTTGTATGCAGATGGCTGCTTACTGCAGGGTGAAAGGCATGCAGAAAGCCCCTAGAAGAGGTTTCTGCATGACTTTTACCCTGCATTAAGCCGCCACGTGTTAAAGATCAATTTTATGGTACGTATTTGAGTGTTCGAATAATCGAGTTTTCATTGTACTTCGATATTTCATGAATTTTCAATTCTTATCCCGTTCTGAAGGAAATATTGTTGTGCTCAAAGTTGGATCTGGAGCCAACAACTTTCAAACAACTTTGGACTACTTCAAACAACTGTCGAGAAACGATTGACTGAATGCGAAAATGCTTGGATACTCAGGGTCTCATCTGAATCCAAGTTGTTTACAAATATGGGCCAGGTTATGGTTAGCGGGTCAAGGGTTAATTATATTTATATATTCATATAGGATCTACTTTATATTGCTTTATGTATTCATATAGGATCTATTTTATATTGTTTTATATACTCATGTAGTTTCTATTTTATATTGTTTTATTTATTCCTGTAGTATCTATTTTATATTGTTTTATAATAATATATTAATGTAGTATCTATTTTTTATTGTTTTATATATTCATATAGTATCTATTTTATTTATATATTCATGTAGTGTCTATCTTATATTGTTTTAAATATTCATGTAGTATCTATTTTATATTGCTTATGTATTCATTTAGTATATATCTTATATTGTTTATGTATCCATGTAGTATCTGTTTTATATTGTTTTATGTATTAATGTAGTATATGTTTTATATTGTTTTATGTATTCATTTATTATCTATTTTATAATGTTTATGTAATGTAGTATCTATTTTATATTGTTTATGTATTTATATTGTATCTATTTTACATTGTTTTATGTTTTCATGTAGTATCTATGTTATATTGTTTTATGTATTAATGTAGTATCCATTCTATATTATTTTATGTATTCATTTAGTGTCTGTTTTATATTGTTTTTTATGTATTCATTCATGTAGTATCTATTTTATATTGTTTTTTGAATTCATGTAGTATCTATTTTATATTGTTTTATATATTCATGTAGTATCTACTTTATATTGTTTTATATTTTCATGTAGTATCTACTTTATATTGTTTTATATATATGGTTTCATGTATTCATGTTGTACGAAATCCTACAGAAGGGCCAATTTCGTTTCTGTTTTAGAATTTTGGTGAAACGCCGAAAGAAATGCGAAAGTGAAACGTTACATTACCATATTTGCTAGCATTTTTATACCCCCTTTTGAAAAAATGGGGGTATTTTGCTTTGCACATGTCGGTCGGTCGGTCAGTCGGTCGGTTGGTCGGTCGGTCAGTCTCTCGGTCGGTAGGTCGGTCGGTAGATCGATGGTTTCCGAACGATAACTAATAAACGACTTTGCATAGAATCTTCAAACTTGCTGTGGTGGTTGGTCATGACAAGTAGATGACCCCAATTGTTTTTGCGGTCACTAGGTCAAAGGTCAAGGTCACAATGACCTATAATGGTGAAATAGTTTCTGATCAATAACTGCTCAAGGGTTTGGCTTGGGATCTTCAAACTTGCTGTGGTGGTTGGTCATGACCACTAGATGACCTCTATTGTTTTTGAAGTCACTAGGTCAAAGGTCAAGGTCACCATGACCATACCTCGTTAAATTATTTCCGATCAATAACTGCTCAAGGGTTTGTCTTAGAATCTTCAAACTTGCTGTGGTAGTTGGTCATGACCACTGGATGACCCTATTGTTTTTGAGGTCAGTAGGTCAAAGGTCAAGGTCACCATGACCTTAACTGGTGAAATGGTTTCCGATCAATAACTGCTCAAAGGTTTGACTTAGGATCTTCAAACTTGCTGTGGTGTTTGGTCATGACGACTGGATGACCTCTATTGTTTTTAGGTCAGTAGGTCAAAGGTCAAGGTCACCATGACCTTAACTGGTGAAATGGTTTCCGATCAATAACTGCTCAAGGGTTTGGCTCAGGATCTTGAAATTTGCTTAGGTGGTTGGTCATGACAACTAGATGAGCCCTGTTGTTTTTGAGGTCACTAGGTTAAAGGTCAAGGTCACCATGACCTTAACTGGTGAAATGGTTTCCGGTCAATAACTGCTCAAAGGTTTGGCTTAGGATCTTCAAACTTGCTGTGGTGGTTGGTCATGACCACTAGATGACCCCTATTGTTTTTGAGGCCACTAGGTCAAAGGTCAAGGTCACCATGACCTTAACTTGTGAAATGTTTTCCAATCAATAACTGCTCAAGGGTTTGGCCTAGAATCTTCAAACTTGCTGTGGTAGTTGGTCATGACCACTGGATGATCCCTATTGTTTTTGGTGGTCACTAGATCAGAGGTCAAGATCACCATGACTTTAACTGGTAAAATGGTTTCTGATCAACAACTGCTCAAGTGTTTGGCTTAGGATCTTCAAACTTGCTGTGGTGGTTGGTCATGACCTCTAGATGACCCCTATTGCTTTGAGGTCACTAGTTCAAAGGTCAAGGTCACCATGACCTTAACTGTGAAATAGTTTCCAATCAATAACTGCTCAAGGGTTTGGCTTAGGATCTTCAAACTTGCTGTGGTGGTTGATCATGACCACTAGATGCCCTCTATTGTTTTGAGGTTACTAGTTCAAATGTCAAGGTCACCATGACCTAAACTGGTGAAATGGTTTCCAATCAATAACTGCTCAAGGGTTTGGCTTAGGATCTTCAAACTTGCTGTGGTGGTTGGTCATGACAACTAGATGACCCCTATTGTTTTTGAGGTCACTAGGTCAAAGGTCAAGGTCATCATGACCTTAACTGATGAAATGGTTTCCGATTATTAACTGCTAAATGGTTTTGTTCGGGATCTTCAAACTTGCTGTGGTAGTTGGTCGTGACCAATAGATGACCCTTATAGTTGTTGAGGTCACTAGGTAAAAGGTCAAGGTCACCAAGACCGTAACTTGTGAAATGTTTTAGATCAATAAATGATCAGTGGTTTGGCTTAGGATCTTCAAAGTTGCTTGTTTATAAATTGATATGATTTAATCATGTAAGACCCAGAGTCATTTTCTTCAGGATCAATACTGTTTCCCTGAAAAGAAATCAAAGTCAACTGTATATTTACATCTGAAATATGCAACACTATCTGAAGACTAATGTAAGTTATTGTTCGAAATGTTAAACAAATGCAATCATAGACAGTATTTTTAAAGCATGTTTAAAAAGCGACCACCATAAAGATGTCGTTTTCTAACTCTGACCAGTCTCTGAAGTTTTACAGTCACGTGGTTGCTTAATGCAGGATGAAAGTTATGCAGAAAGTTCCAAAATGGGGCTTTCAGTATACCGTTCGTCCTGCATTTAAGAACCACCCACTTGTAAATGACAGCAATGTATATTGATTACGTGGTCGGTTTTGAAGGGTTGAAGTTCCCGTTCTACTATAATAGATCTACTTAACCTTTAGCCTGCTGAGCAAATTATTTTTACAGAATTTTTCAGCTACTACATTTTCAAAATTCAAGCTATATCAATTTGTCTTCCAAAATGCAATCAGGGTGTCAAACAGTTTGGATCCTGATGAGACGCCGAGTTACTCGGCGGGCGTCTTATCTGGATCCAAACTACTTGCATAGTTATTCACTAATCCGCCCATAGCAGGCTAAAGGTTAATGTCTAGCATGTGTCATGTTTGACTGAGAATGTAAAACGCATTAGCGAACGTCAACGTTAGTAAAACAAGACAACATAGTTGGCCATCTATGACTTGGTCATTTCGAAGGTCTAATAATGTAGTTCTAACGCAGTTTTTTCTTCTTTATTGATAGTTCACCTGGCACAACGTGTTGTGCGCCGTGCATCGTGCATCGTATAAAAAGTACACACATCGATTTTTTTTCCTCACGCATGTTTACCAATCCCTTTGGTTTAAAACATTCAGTTAATTTGAATATTTGATAATGGCAGGAATCATTGGCAATCCTTGCAATGTTGATGCTGACTGCACGGCTGTTATGACATGGAGCACGTGCGCAAACGAGACATGCACGTGCGTGGACGGCTACGACTCTTTACCGAACGGTACTAGATGCGTTGAGAGTAAGTATTATGATATTGAGGTTTGTCTGCTGTGTTTACATTTCATTCCATATTACTGACAAAGCGTCATACTCGACTATATGTCGATTTTGACTGCAGTTTGAAATAAAAATATGTAGCACAATTATTTATGAAAGAGGTTATAGGGTTTGAGAAACTAGCGTTTGACCGAGTGTCAAATAGCTAGCTAAGATCCTGATGAGACGCCGAGTAACTTGGATTCTCACTGGATCCAGACTGTTTGCCAATGTGATTCAGGTCGTAGAGGGGCCGCAGGGATAAGGCTGCAATAACCACCTGGTATGTGAGTACAGTTGAACTTCGATATACAAACTACTGGAGATAACAAGCTCATCCGATTTCTCCTGTAGGAGCTTTCAGCGTTACTTTTGACCTGCATTAAGCTGTCACGTGTATTTCTAGATATATATGCACTGTGATACATTTTAGAACAATTCTATGTTGTAAATTTTGGAAGAACCGAACTTAAAGTTCGAGTTCGTGGTATCGAAGTTCAACTTAATGTGTAATTATACCACACCATATATACTGTTTATATTTCTATGGGTTTCAGCCCCTACCAAGCTTCGAGCGGCCTGTACATTCACCGAGCAGTGTAGGCGGCTGGACAACATGAGTATATGTGAAAACTCTGACCTGTTCCAGGTGGCTGGACTTACGTTTTGTCTCTGCAGTGAGGGGTACTTCGTGCGAACAGACCTTACCGCAATAGGACAGTGTTATGGTAAGTATTCCAGGTGTCTGACTAAAGATCTGTCTTTGTAGTGAGCAATACTTGTATATAACAATGATTGCTATAGTGCTTTAGGTGTATGAACTCATTGAACTTACGTACTATCTGTGAAGTATGGATACATCTTCGCTCACTCGGACGGTGACATGGACGTGCTCCAAGGTCGCCGGGTAGACCTTAGCTCACTCGGGCGGTGGTATGGACGTGCTCCAAGGTCGTGCGGGTAGACCTTAGCTCACTCGGGCGGTGGTATGGACGTGCTCCAAGGTCGTGCGGGTAGACCGGTACACGTTCTATTTGAAACCTTATTCAGTTGCGCGTTCTTTTAAAAGTTCAGTGTGGGTGCATTATATTTGTAATTACGCATTAATAGAATTGAAATAAGGGTTTAACTACAGTAAATCCTTGCTGAGCCGAACACTCAGAATCAGCATCGGTTTTAACTCTTTCCCTGTTTAACATTCATGTAAGAAACAATAACATCATAAATATTTATTAACTTTAATGATGCACATGTGTACAGGGTGTTTAGATATTGGTAGAAATTACTACCTATTTTAATTTCAAAAGCAAACAGAGAAGACCCTGACCAGACTGCTCCTACAGAAACCTCTGATCTGGGTATTCTCTGTTTACAAGGGAGCGAAAAGGCGTTTCTATGACGGAAAGGGTTAAGGCATAATTAGATTAATTGCAGAGTGATCGTCATGCATGGTCCGGGTCCACTTGGAGCTTGCTGTCTGAATCTCACTGTACTAGTCAGCCACCTGCCTAAAATGTTTTCCATTCTTCTCTACTAAAAGTTTGGGCCCAAATCAAGGCGTACGATAGAGTGACAGTATTGTAATTTTAAGTGTGAGATCTAGCAACATAATTATTAAAGCTGACTTTGTTCAGCAGCAATGTGTGTATGTTTTATACTCAGCAAATCGAGGATTGAACACAAAACTGACATACCTATAATATATATATAGTACGGAATCGGTATCATCATTGGAAACAGGGTTTTATCTAGATCAGTTCGGGATCCAAACTTATATTGTGTTTCGGTAAAATGGGGAAATATCCAACTTTGATAATTTTAAGAAAATAATTATTTTAAGTTCTTTAAATAATTTAGTCATCACAGTATTGTACTTAAAGTGCAGTGTGAACAGAGCAATGCGAATGTCGTCATATAAAGTGTTACGAGCATGCTGCTGCACTTAGTACAATACTCAAAGTATGTGACATATGGGATAATTGGGAGAGGTCTTCCGAGATATGAGCTAACTGGCAGAGGTGTTCTGAGATATGGGCTAGCTGGCAGAGGTGTTCTGAGATATAGGCTAACTGGCAGAGGTGTTCTGAGATATAGGCTAACTGGCAGAGGTGTTCTGAGATATAGGCTAACTGGCAGAGGTGTTCTGAGATATGGGTTAACTGGCAGAGGTGTTCTGAGATATAGGCTAACTGGCAGAGGTGTTCTGAGATATGGGCTAACTGGCAGAGGTGTTCTGAGATATGGGCTAACTGGCAGAGGTGTTCTGAGATATAGGCTAACTGGCAGAGGTGTTCTGAGATATGGGCTAACTGGCAGAGGTGTTCTGAGATATAGGCTAACTGGCAGAGGTGTTCTGTGATATGGGCTAACTGACAGAGGTGTTCTGTGATATGGGCTAACTGACAGAGGTGTTCTGTGATATGGGCTAACTGGCAGAGGTGTTCTGAGATATAGGCTAACTGGCAGAGGTGTTCTGAGATATGGGCTAACTGACAGAGGTGTTCTGAGATATGGGCTAACTGACAGAGGTGTTCTGTGATATGGGCTAACTGACAGAGGTGTTCTGTGATATGGGCTAACTGACAGAGGTGTTCTGTGATATAGGCTAACTGGCAGAGGTGTTCTGTGATATTGGCTAACTTACAGAGGTGTTCTGTGATATGGGCTAACTCTGTTTGTGCATGGAACAAAATAAAAATAATAATTCTAAATATTCTGGCATTAGCTAAAAGTCCTCTTGTTTATGTTCCCATTATAAAAATGCAGTCATTGAATATTGATGAAGTGTTAGATTGCTGCATAATTAGTATTGAGGTAAAACCCTTTCCCTGTTTAATATTCATGGAAAAATAATATCGTCGTGAATATTAATAAGCCGAGCTATGTTAAAGCAGTATTAACAGAGTCATATTGACTGTGGCAGAGAGTGTAGAACTAGATCTATATCATTCCATAAGCCAACAGAGCAGACCCTGATCAGACGACTCCTTTAGGAGCCGTCTGATCTGGGCAAACTCTGTTTGCAAATTCGAAATTCGTGAAAAGGCGTTTTTATGAGGTACAATGTTAAATGTTTAATTTTCCATGTGTAGTTCCGAGACAGATCAACGATTATTGTGAGTTCAGCACGTGGTGTGAAACGTTGCTAGGCAACAACGTGCTCTGCGACAAGGACAGGTGCAAATGCTGGTGGGGCTATCTTCCGAACCCAACATTTGATGGATGTGTAAAATGTACGTATAAAGTTCATTCTTTGGCACCAAACAATTGTCGTCTGCAATGTTGTCTTACCTTAACCCTTTCCCTGTTCTCTTTTTCCCAAATTTCAAAACTACTTATGGTGACCAAAACATTATAATGAAATTATAGTAGTGTAGTCATTTTAGAAACAAAAGAAACAGATCTATCAAATAACATAAACAAACAGAGCAGACCCTGACCAGACGACTCCTATATGAACTGTCTTATCTGGGTCTTCTCTGTTTGCAGATGCGTAGAAACACGTTTAGATATGAGGGAAGGCGTTAGGTTTTAGAGCTGACGTCCCCTCGATGCATTCTGTAAACAGGCAGTTTGGTTCGTAACTAGGCGCCGATATACTCGGCATCTGGGCCCAAACTGTTTGCAAATGGAATCAAATACTTGCCCATTGCAGTCACTCAGCCATGTGAGTAATTTCTGGCGACTTTAAGGCAGGTAGTAGCTTAATGCAGGTGGAATGTCCTAATGGAGCTTTAAATCTTACGTTTTCCATTCATTAAGCAACCGTCTGTTTTTAAGACTCGTATGTTCAATAAAACAATGGTCGCTGAAAACAAACTCTACTTGCATTTACAGATTCCATAAGATCTACGTCATGTTCTCAGGTGTTCAGAAAAGCATGCACTACAGTATATTATATAGTTTTACCAACATAGACCATGTATGTTCTTCTCTGTATTACTTAACCCTTATTCCTATTGTAAAATACTATGTCTACTCAGGCTATGACCCCGAGGTTATAAAACCCTTTTACTCGAGTCTGCAATCATTCAAAAGCATGTGATTGGTCAGATTCTGAGCCTGCTCAGAATCTGACCAGTCAGATTCTTGAGATCAGATTCTTGAGAATGATCTCAGACTCAGGAGTTTTATAATCTTGGACCCTGGTCTACAGCAATTCCATTTACTTTCGATACATTTAAGTTTTTAACAAACTACTGACCGGGAGTCAAACAACTTGGATGCTAATATGACCAGTTACTCGGCGCTTCATCTGTATCTAAACTGTTTGCAAAGGCCAGTAACGTTGCACTTAGCAGAATAAAGAGGTTGAAACAGTTTCAATGTTTGTTTTGCTTTCTCTGCAGATCCAGCGAGCGTCGGTGGTTTCTGTCGTACGGACGAACACTGTGCTAACATTGAACGGGCCTATTGCCTTGATAACAACACCTGTAATTGTCAGTATGATCACAAACCGAATGAAGACGGCTCAAAATGCTTCAAACGTATGTAAATTTGACCCTTTCACTGCCAATGTCGCAAAAATGAACCAGGACAAATAGTGCATTCCCAGATCAGACGCCACATTTTCAAGACAACATCTGATCATGGACTTCACTATTTGTCTCAAACTCTATTTCTATATATGTGCTTTAGTCCTTTGAAATTTGCACTTCCTTATTTTACCAAATGATTTATCAAAATTGGATTGCAGACGACAATTAGAAATTTGGCACCGAAAGAGTAAAAGCAGTAGATGGTATGTGTATTTAGGAAATATAAGTGAAATAATTGGGTTTTTTATATGTTTCCGCCAATACTGTTTTTCTTTTACTAACATGTATATGACTCGTCACGGAGAGAGCAGTAGCAGCAAGCTAGGCTTTGACTGAGGAATAGAATAGTGCGATAGATCACTAATCACCTTGCCTCCATTTTACTAGTGATAATAAGACCGAAAATATCGTAAGCCCTAAAAAGAAATAAGGCATTTGATAGGCCAGTGGTGTCATTCGAATATACAGTTCTATCATTAGGGGTTTCCAGTTTGTTTCAGAAAATTTACCTGTTTGTAATTGAGATTATATGACATATGTTTCAAGTTATTATGAAGTTGCTTATTTAGATACACCAGTGCCCAGGGAACTAGTATTGGTAAACTGATATTGTACAACCTGTCGCAAATTTCAGTGTTATAAATATATTACCAACCATTTGTCACGAAAGCTCCCGAATGATTTTCTTGCTGCCTTGTGTTAACGTGATAATCCCGACTTGCAACGCGTTTTTAACGTGCCTAAAATTACATAAATCATTTGTTGGAATTCTGAAAGAAGTATGTCACTAATTGAGTGTACAATCGAATAGACGCCGAAGGAAGACTAAACTTTCATGTGTTTGATATCGAAGCTCCCGATGTATAAGTATGTATCCTGGTTGAATGTTAGATTGTTAACTAGGCCGATAAAGGTCGATAATATTTTGTTGTACAACAGAAAGATATAAGGGTCGAGGAAAACGCTTTATTTAGTATCACGGGCTCATTTTTCCATATAAGTTCAACTTGACAATATTCAAAAGAACAATTAAACATAACTAACACCAATTCTATGACTTCATTGCAAATATGCGTTTATTGCAGAAACTATCAATTTAAGCCTTCACTCTATGAATATTCATGTAAGAAATAATGATATCATGAATATTAAGGAAATAAATTGTTATAAAGAGCACATGGACACAGACATTTTTGGCCATGGTAGAAACTGTAGAATCATATCTATATTACACCATAAGCAAACAGAACAGATCCTGATCAGACAGCTCCTATAGGAGCCGTATGATCTGGTTCTACCCTGTTTGCAAAGCTATAGAAAGGTGTATTTATGGAGTAAACGGTTAAGTAACCAACACGTTTTTAAGACTCCTGAGCTTTATCAGTAACATGTGGCTACACATTGGATCTCTTGTAACTTACAAAGTATAGTGCAAGTGATTTTTCAAATGGTTAAATCCTCATGAGTCGTTATCCTGTATTGTATGTATTTTTTTGTTTTCAGTAAATATAGTTTGACCCTTTACTCCGTGTAATGAACGTGTGAATGTTAATTATAACGCGGCCATGAACAAGGACGTTTTCGACCGTGACAGAAACTGCAGAATACCATGATCATATGGATCTTACTCGCTTTGACCATGATCATATGGATCTGACTCGCTTTGACCATGATCATATGGATCTGACTCGCTTTGACCATGATCATATGGATCTGACTCGCTTTGACTATGATCCTATGGATCTGACTCGCTTTGACTATGATCATATGGATCTGACTCGCTTTGACTATGATCATATGGATCTGACTCGCTTTGACCATGATCCTATGGATCTGACTCGCTTTGACCATGATCATATGGATCTGACTCGCTTTGACTATGATCATATGGATCTTACTCGCTTAGACCATGATCATATGGATCTGACTCGCTTTGACCATGATCATATGGATCTTACTCGCTTTGACCATGATCATATGGATCTTACTCGCTTTGACCATGATCCTATGGATCTGACTCGCTTTGACTATGATCATATGGATCTGACTCGCTTTGCAAATATGTCAAACAGTGTATACACGAGGTAAATGCTTAAACCAAACCTTATGCCTCTTTTAAAATTACACACTTTAATATCCCTGTATGTCCGTTCTTTCAAATTAATCCACATATACAGTCCGGAGAACATTTGAACACGCGTGATTTGTTGACTGATACCATGCACAGGGCGGCCACTTAAAGTGACACCATTGCGTGGTTTTCACCTTATATAGGAAAACAACGTTAACCCTTTCCTTCTTTTCACGCCGTAGACCCAGATAACACATCCCCAGATAACACGTCTAGACCCAGATAACACGTCTAGACCCAGATAAAACGTCTCCTATAGGAATCGTCTGATCAGGGTCTGCTCTGTTTGCTTGTAACATTATAATAGATCTGACTAGAGTTTATCCCATTACGACAAATTCCTATATACCGATGCCATTATAAAAGTGATGTCATTATATCTTGCATGCATATTCAACAGAGAAAGGGTTTAAAAAGATGGATCATATTTATTTTCACCAAAAGCAGCAGTTTTTTTTATTAAATCTGTACCTAGGTGAGTTTTCCTTTGTACCGGAAGTGCCGAAGCAGGCTCTTGGTAACATATGTAAGGGCAACAGTAACTGCCAGCGGACGGACTACGGATGGAAGTACATGAAGTGTGTCCAGCAGAACGACCGCAGTAACAAGCGATGTGGCTGTGTACCTGGCTTCGTCAGCCGCTACAACTCTCCAACCTTCTTCTGCCAAGGTGAGTGGAAAATATATTTACGACCATCAGCAATGCTTGTAACATTCGTTGATGAATGTTATAGTTTTAATGTTGTTTCTACTTTTTTTTCAGCTTGTTGTAATCATTGTATATGATGTAAACATGAAGAGACTCTAACGGTGTCCAATATTACGCATTATTTTTTTTCCCAACAGTTCGGATTCAAAATAAATCGGCGTCTCATTTAGATCCAATATGTTTATCCAAAATGAATATTCATTAGTTGCATTTTTAAAATGACAAATGTACACGTGCTGTTTTTATATTCTTAGATACTCTAGAGTCATATCTATTATAATATCATAAGCAAATAGAGCAGACGCTGGTCAGACAGCTCCAACATGTGCCATTTTATCCGAGTCTACTCTGTTTGCAAAGACGTGAAAAGGGCGTTTGTATGAAGGAAAGGGTTACAAGAAATTGAAGGAAATGTACTTTGAGAAACGTGGCAAGCAACACAGTTTGCCAACACAATTGAACAAGTGCTGAAAGTAGTACTTGGTATTAGAACTGGGTGTAACCATAACAAAACCAACAGCAGTGACTTGGATACATACAAGTCTCACTAATACGCCATTGGGAACTTTCACCGTGCATTTAGAAAATACCTACCTGTAACGTAGAAAATACATACCTGTAACGTTTTCCATTTTTCTTTACTTAACGTCTGGATTAACCCATTTGTCTTTCAAAGGGACTTAGGCAAACAGTGTAGACCCAGATCAGAGAACTCCAGAAGGAGCCCTCTGATCACGGTCTGCACTGTTTGCTGAAACCACCGATGTCAATGGCTTGTTCTAACAAATATTGTGTTAGCTGTGCGTCCTCAACATGAAAAATAGAGCCTTACAATGATATTTGGACAAGTTTTCTTCCAATAGTGTGGGAATAAATGGGTTAAAACGTGTAGTTTTATTGTATTTTTATGTACAGTGGATCTTCTCTTATGGATCTAATAGGCAGATAGTAGCTTAACCAATTATCTCCTACTGGCGCCTTTTTTGCGCCTCTATAAAAACATTTTTGAAACCATTGTGATAAATAGAGCATTTGCTCCATAGGAGCAAATGCTCTATTTATTTATTTATTTATTTATTTATGAGCTCACCTGGCACAAAGTGCCAAGGTGAGCTATTGGGATGATCCTATGTCCGGCGTCCGTCGTCGTGCGTCGTGCGTATGTGCGTTGTGCGTTGTGCGTCGTGCGTCGTGCGTACGTGCGGGCGTCAACAATTTACTTAAACATCTTCTTCTCTGGAACTACAAAGCCAAAAGCTTTGATATTTGGTATGTAGTATGATGTAATGGTCCTCTACAAAGATTGTTCAAATTATGTCCCCCGGGCCAAAAATGGCCCCGCCCCAGGGCTTATCAGTTTTTCATAGGAAAATCTTTAAAAATCTTCTTCTCTGAAACTGTAAGGCATAGACCTTTGATATTTGGTATGTAGCATCATCTAATGGTCCTCTACTAAGATTGTTCAAATTATGACCCCTGGGCCAAAAATGGCCCCGCCCCAGGGCGTATCAGTTTTTCATAGGAAAATCTTTAAAAAGCATCTTCTCTGAAACTGTAAGGCATAGACCTTTGATATTTGGTATGTAGCATTATTTAATGGTCCTCTACTAAGATTGTTCAAATTATGACCCCTGGGCCAAAAATGGCCCCGCCCCGGGGCTCATCAGTTTTTCATAGGAAAATCTTTAAAAATCTTCTTCTCTGAAAATGTAAGGCATAGACCTTTGGTATTTGGTATGTAGCATCATCTAATGGTCCTCTACTAAGATTGTTCAAATTATGACCCCCAGGACAAAAATGGCCCCGCCCCAGGGCTTATCAGTTTTTCATAGGAACATCTTTAGAAATCTTCTTCTCTGAAACTGTAAGGCATAGACCTTTGATATTTGGTATGTAGCATCATCTAATGGTCCTCTACTAAGATTGTTCAAATTATGACCCCCTGGGCCAAAAATGGCCCCACCCCGGGGCTTATCAGTTTTTCATAGGAAAATCTTTTAAAATCTTCTTCTCTGAAACTGTAAGGAATAGACCTTTGGTATTTGGTATGTAGCATCATCTAATGGTCCTCTACTAAGATTGTTCAAATTATGACCCCCAGGACAAAAATGGCCCCGCCCCAGGGCTTATCAGTTTTTCATAGGAAAATCTTGAAGAAATCATCTTCTTTGAAACTGTAAGGCATAGACCTTTGATATTTGGTATGTAGC
The DNA here is from genome assembly GCA_963576725.1 of Azorinus chamasolen. Classification (NCBI taxonomy): domain Eukaryota; kingdom Metazoa; phylum Mollusca; class Bivalvia; order Cardiida; family Solecurtidae; genus Azorinus; species Azorinus chamasolen. The sequence continues at coordinate 71,241,269 of OY755248.1, forward strand.
ATCATCTAATGGTCCTCTACTAAGATTGTTCAAATTATGACCCCTGGGCCAAATATGGCCCCGCCCCGGGGCTTATCAGTTTTTCATAGGAAAATCTTTAAATATATTCTTCTCTAAAATTATAAGGTATAGACCTTTGATATTTGGTATGTAGCATTATTTAATCGTCCTCTACTAAGATTAATCAAAATATGACCCCGGACCAAAAATGGCCCCGCCCAAGGGCTTATCAGTTTTTCATAGGAAAATCTTTAAAAATCTTCTACTCCAGAACTGTAAGGTCTAGGCCGTTGATATTTGGTATGTAGCATCATCTAATGGTTTTCTACCAAGATTATTCAAATTATTACCCCTGGGTCAAAAATGGTCCCGCCCTGGGGCTTATCAGTTTTTCATATGAAAAGCTTTAAGAATCTTCTTCTCCAAAACTGTAACGCAGAGACCTTTAATATTTGGTATGTAGCGCTATCTAATAGTTTTCTACCAAGATTGTTCAAATTATGTCCCCTGGGTTGAAAACTTCCCCGCCCAGGGGCATATCAGTTTTTTATAGGAAAGTTTTTAAAAATCTTCTCTTAAAAATCTTTAAAAGTCTTCCCTGAACTTATATGACCGAGGACCCTTACTCGTCTACTTTGCAATCTCGGGGAATTATATAATAAGCCACTCGCTTGCTGCGTTGTTCATAACTTTTCTTCTTACTCTTATCATATCAATATTGCAGTGTTCACCCTCTATAAAATTCTATTCTCTAACTATATCAAAGCCTCCTCTCCCAACTATCCAAGTCCCTACTCTCTATCTATCTCCTCCTATCTCTTCCACTCTCCACTTCTCTCTCTCTTCTTAATTCCTCTCTCAGACTCATGCCACACCCATTCATAATTCTGTACATACATTTTCATCCAATCCAACACTTCCATTCTAACATCAACCAATCATGCTACATATCACCCAGATCCTTAATTTACATAATCATTATCTTTCTGTATGTGGTCACTTTCTTACTTCTTATCATTCTCCAGACACTACCCAAACATCAACCTCCTTCACAGCTTAGTGTCATCTCTTTGTGCCATTGGCCATATGTAAATACTAATTATGTATCCTATGTACCAGATTTGTTTAATGTTTATATTATTACTTGACAGCATAAGAACTCTACAGGACATACATCCTCAACCTTGTCTATGACTAATATTTAGCATTGTTCCAATTAGTATGCAATCAGTCCAATCAACCTAATTATTAATTAATACAATATTTAAGCATCTGCTGATGCTTGCATCTAACATTCTACAATTTTTACAAACCAGAAGAATTTCATAATTCATAAACCAATGTATATGTTTATTAATATTTAATCATATAATTACCTAATCATTTAATTATTATATCATAATCATAACTCTGTGACATATCCTCGCTCCCTCTAAATAATTTGCTCCGCAAATTGACATTACATATGAACACTAACAATATTTCAGTGTATGAAGGTGAAACTGCATAATATAATTATTAGACATACAAATCAAACAGTATAACAATACATAGTAAACAACATGTATTAATTTATAGCAATAGGAAATCAATAGAATCTTGTATCAGAGACCACATCACTTTCAGTAATAAGTGTTCATGTGTCACTTGTTTATCTAGATACTGGTATTTGTCTCTGTCACACATTTTAAACTTAAAACTGCATTGTATTATCACTATTACACATCATATATCATTTATTTACACAGTAGCAAGTACATCCACTTCTTTCAATTGCAAGTTTAAGAAATGCCTTTGAAGATTTTAAAATATCTTTCATGTATATCTGTTGTTTTCACACACATCTTAAGCACGAACACATATTATATTTTGTCATGTATACTTTGTACATGTAATGATCACAATGATCAACTTTTTCTTTCACATCTACAACTGATTCAGATGTCTACCCCATTATATAACCCAGTAATTACCTACAAATATGCAAAGAGCAGATATTTTACAATAGCCACGTAACTATAGGCTTATATTATTATTTTATCAAGATTCTATGTTTTTCTTATGATCCTTGTTTTATTTACTTGCGCATCTCATACTGTGACCACACCTTAGGTCATACAAATTTGTAGATCTAATCATTAACTGAGTTCCACACAATGCTAATAACTTTAGACTACAATTGTTGAAAATAGCAAGTTAGGCTCTAAACTGTATTAAAATGCATGTACAATTTCCACCCCAATTTAATTATCTAAATAGGTCCTAGGAAATTTTGAAATTTTGATATTGTAATCAAACACTTTAATGTGTAAATCCTAACTTTTCCATTTAACGCAATGCATCAAGTTATGGCTGTGGATATGGGTTTATTCTGTTAGTATCCCTGTTTGAACACTATTCCCTATATGTTATTTCTCATAATCTAGATATTCATGTGCCGCTATCTTAATGTGATTTAACTTGCATTGCTCTAACGTTAAACACCTGCATTACTTTAAACATTACATATTTACATAAGGACGCTTACGGACCTTGCCTGAAAATGTGTATTTGATATGAAAGGTTTTTCTGATATCTTCAGGAAGCTCATCAGAATACTGCCAAATTGTTTTTCCTTTTTTGTGTTCATCTTTGTACCTTAATTTGTATACTATGCGGCCCTTGTAATTTGCTGCCTGCAAAATTCTCTCAAAATCCCAGACCTTTTCAACCTGGTTCTGATTCTCATCATTTATCTGCGGCTTTTCCTCAGCCTGATTTTCTACTACTGTACACTCTTGCTCTTCTAGCTCTAACTGTACAACATCCCTACCCTCTAGTTCTACTGGTGGGTTTGTGGGTCTTAGGTTAGGGTCAAAGTATGGTTTTAACCTATTTGCATGAACTATATTCTTAACGGCTAAATGAGTTCTTAAGTCTCTGAGCCTATAGTTGACTTTGCCTATCTTTTCTGCAATGTAAAATGGACCTTCCATCTTTTTGCTAGCTTAGGAGATAATCCAGGCTCTGTCCTAGGATTATATAACCACACATTGTCACGGACTTCATATTTTACCTCTTTGGCATGCTTGTCAAAGTTTTTCTTATATTTTGCCTGAGCCTTTGCAACATTCTCTTTCACTAATTCTCTACATACAGTTTGATTTTCAATGATACGTCTCAAATGTTCTTCATGACTTGTACCTGCTGTTACAGTTGGGATCAAAGCAGTGTCCAAAGGCAATCTACATTGTCTACCAAACATAATGTAGTATGGTGAATACCCTGTAGAATCAACACATGGACTAACCCTATAACTAAGCATGATACTTGGTAAAAGCTGGGCCCAATTTGTCTGTTTCTTGTTAGAGTAAATCCTAAGTTTTTGCAGAATGACACTATTCATGTGTTCAGCAGATGAATTAGTGGCAGGGTGATAACTACTAGTGTTGATCTTACTGATTTTGAAAATACTGCACAATTCCTTCATCAGCTTTGACATAAAATTTGCACCCCTATCAGTCAAAATGGATTGTGGACAGCCATATCTACATATAATTTCATCATAAAGTTTCCAAGCTACTTCCTTAGCTTCCATTGTATATAAAGGAAATGCTTCACTCCACTTTGAAAAAGAGTCTACTACAAGCAGAATATACTTATATCCTTCATCTGTTTTAGGGAGAGGACCAAGTATATCAACATGTATCCTAGACAGTATAACACCAATTGGTAATGGTTGTAACATGGCCTTTTTATGATGAATATACCGTTTTGTCTGCTGACATGGTTCACATGACTGACAATACATCTTTACATTTTGGTACATTGATGGCCAGAAGAACTTTAACTTGATTGCCTCATAAGTCTTCTCTATGCCGAAGTGACCACCACTTAATGCATCATGATAAGATTTTAAAACCCCATCTCTGAATTTATGTGGAACAGCCAACTGCTTTCTCACATTTTCCCATCTATGACCCTTTGATCTAGGATAATACAAATGATACAAGATGCCATTATCTATTTCATAGAACTGTGCCTCAGCCACTAGTCTATTTGCATCATTTCTATCATCAGGTACCAACCCGTTTTCCTTATATGCAAAAATAGGAGCGAATTCCTCATCTGCTATTTGCGTCTCCCTTAGTTTGTCATGGGTCAAGTCACTAATCTCTAGCATATGTTTAGTGGGATCTAAATTTTCATATGCCTCAATGGCACCTATCATCTCTGACAGCTTATCAGACTCACACCTAGTACCTACTGAGTTAACCACTGGAATCTGATCTGTGTATTCTAGTGTGTATTCCATCACTACCTGTGCTGCAGGTTTACTACAAAGTGAGAATACCTGTGGATCTATTTCCACATCATCTGCTTCTTTCTCTCTGTCTCTCTCATTCTTCTCACTTTCATACTGTCTTCTGGATAAGGAATCAGCATTTGTATGCAGTTTTCCTGCCTTGTAAATAACTTCATACTGATAACCTTGTAAGAATACTGCCCATCTTTCTAGTCTACCACTGGTTCTATTATCTCTTAAAGTTCTTAACGCAACATGATCTGTAACTACAGTGAACTTTTTATGAGTTAGGTAGGTATGATAATGTCTTATCCCTTCTACTAGAGCTAAACCCTCTAAATCACTAATTCCCCAATTTCTCTCAGCTGGGCGCAGTGATCTACCACCATATGATATGACTTTCTCTCTACCCTTTTCATCTTTTTGCCCTAATATGAAAGATATTGCTACATGGCTTGCATCTGTGTACAACACAAATTCCTTTTCAAAATCAGGAAATGCCAGAATTGGAGCAGTAGTTAACCTGTTTTTCAACATGCTAAATGCCTCCTCACAAGACTCATTCCACTCAAACACAACATCTTTGCGTAACAAATCATTCATGGGTTTTGCAATTTTAGCAAAGTCTTTTATGAAACGCCTGTAATAATTAGCTAACCCTAGAAATGACCTAACATCTGTCTGATTTTTGGGACATGGGTAGTCTGTGACAGCTGATACCTTTTCTGGATCCACAGATAATCCTTCTTGACTAAATATATGCCCAAGAAACTTTACTTGTTTTGCGGCAAACATGCACTTGCTAGGTTTTAACTTTAAGTTTGCTTTTCGAAATCTCTGAAACACTTCTGACAAATGATTTAAATGCTCATCAAAAGAATTGCTAAATATCAAACAATCATCAATGTAAACCAGCGCAAACTTGTAATTGATGCCTCTCAAAACTTCATTCATAACCATACTGAATGCAGAACTGCTGTTCATTAGGCCAAAAGGTAAACGGTTGAACTCATATACACCTTAATGTGTGACAAAACCTGTACGATCTTTTGTTTCAGAATCTAAGGATATTTGAAAGAAACCTTGAGCCATATCAAGCACTGAATATAAGCTAGATTTTGACTGACCTAAAGAATCTATCACATCTTGAAAATGTGTGATTGGAAAGTTCATAGGGCGAGTCACACGATTTACCTGACGAAAATCAACTGCAAACCTAAATTCTCCATTTTTCTTTCTAACAAGCACTACAGGACTCTGCCATAAACTATTTGATGGATTAATGACGCCATTTTGTTCAAGATCTTCTACTTGACGCTCAATTTCTATCCTTTGCTCAGGACTAACTCTATACGGACGTTTGCGGACTGGCGGTGTATCTCCTGTATCTATTCTATGAGGAAAATACTTGTTATGACCTAATTCTGAAGTATTCATAGCAAAAACATCTCTATTTTCACCAAGAAAAATCATCATTCTGTGCTTTTCTTCCTCATCTAAACTTGAATCTGATAAATCTATCCCTAGAGACTTAGCAATTTCTACATATTCCTGATCTGTCTTTTCATCTCTATTCTCATTCTCTCTTCTCTCACTCCTCATATTCTCCTCTGTCACACTATCCCCAGTGATTCTCTCTACTCTAGCTACAGGTTCATTTGAGTTTAAGTGTACCCAGTGATCAGTTGTATTCATCACTTGCATAGCAGTTGTTCCTTTTTGAATTTTAGAAATTGCTCTAGCACCAATGATTTGATTTGTGTTAGGTAAGGTTCTTATAGGCTCTACTAAAGATAACTGATCATTTTGAACACCCTTAACCTTTATCTTTGCAACTGCAACAGACTAAGGTGGAATACTGATTCTATTGACAAGACGTGCCAAGCTAGCCTTCTTAGGAGATGAAAACATTTTTGTCACAACAAGACCATTTTGAATTTGCAACATGTCATTTCCAAAATCAACCCAAGCCTTTTGCTCTTTTAAAAAATCACGGCCTAAAATAACTTCAGTGCTTAATTTTTGGAATATATAGAATGTCTGTGTCAACGTTAATCGGCATATAGTTATGGGTACAATAATCTTTCCTAAAACTTTCATGGTATTGCCCTGGACTGTTTTAGCAAACTCAATTTCAGACTCTTGGATTTCATGCTCTTTGTCTAATCCACTTCTTTTGAACATACCCTGACTTAAACAAGAAATTGACGCCCCACTATCTAACATTGCAGCTACTGAAAATTTTCCTAATCTAATGTCTACCAAATTATTTTCACATCCTACCTTATTTGCTTTACCAACTGTTTGCTTTTCCCTTTTGTTATTTCTCACCCATTTTTGCCTATCCCCCAGTTTTCCTTGTGGGACAGGCGCGTGTCCCTATTTTCTAAAATCTGTGTGTGTTCTTGCTAGATGTCCTACTTTTCCACACTTAAAACAAGTGGCATTCTTAAACTTACAATCAAATGATTTGTGGTTGTACTTACCACAGCAGTAACACATCAGCTGTTTCTCATTTCTGAAATTAGAGTTCCTCCTGTTTTCATTCCACACAGCTCTGGATCCATTCCTTTCTTCTTGACCTTCTCGTATTCTTCCTTTTACCCCCATATAGGACGCAGATCTGTCATTGGTTCACTCTCAATTACATGGGCCGCCTTCACCACTTCCTGCACTGTCCTTATGTCTCTCAACATCACTTCTTGTTTCACATTCGGATTAAGCCCATGGATGATTTTGTCCAATATTTCTCCATCTGATTTGCGTAGTCTTCTGCCCAACTGCAGAACATTTTCTACGTAATCGTCAATAGATT
>OY755248.1:71253368-71283368 GCA_963576725.1 Azorinus chamasolen
CAGTATACTGGTATACAGTAACCGCCACAGACACATTATACTGGTATACAGTGACCGCCACAGACACATTATACTGGTATACAGTAACCGCCACAGACACAGTATACTGGTATACAGTAACCGCCACAGACACAGTATATTGGTATACAGTAAAACCGCCACAGACACAGTATACTGGTATACAGTAACCGCCACAGACACATTATACTGGTATACAGTAACCACCACAGACACATTATACTGGTATCTGGTATACAGTAACCGACACAGACACATTATACTGGTATATAGTAACCGCCACAGACACATTATACTGGTATACAGTAACCGCCACAGACACAGTATACTGGTATACAGTAACCGCCACAGACACAATATACTGGTATACAGTAACTGCCACAGACACAATATACTGGTATACAGTAAAACCGCCACAAACACATTATACTGTATACACAGTAACCGCCACAGACACAATATACTGGTATACAGTAACCGCCACAGACACAATATACTGGTATACAGTAAAACCGCCACAGACACATTATACTGGTATACAGTAACCGCCACAGACACAGTATACTGGTATACAGTAACCGCCACAGACACAATATACTGGTATACAGTAACCGCTACAGACACAATATACTGGTATACAGTAACCGCCACAGACACAATATACTGGTATACAGTAACCGCCACAGACACAGTATATTGGTATACAGTAAAGTTATTTAACCCTTTACTCCATAAATACTCATTTATACCCCTTTGCAATCAGAGTAGACCCAGATCAGACGGCTCCTACAGGAGCCGTCTGATCAGGATCTGCTTTGTTTGTTTTTGAAATAATATAGATATGATTCTACAGTTTCTACTATAGCCAAACTTTTCTGTGTCAATGTGTCGTTATCAATTTTGATTTTGATTTAATCAATATGCATGACGTCATTATTTCTTTCATAAATAATCATGGAGGAAAGGGTTAAAGCGGACCTTCAAATAAGTATCAATTGATACAGGTGGCATCTTCTTAAGGGTGAAAACCATGCAGAAAGTTCTCAAGTGAGTGTTCTGCATAGCATTTACCCTGCATTAAGCAGTCATCTGTCTGTAAAATATTGTATACAGTAAAACCTCTACACATCGGACACTCAAATTTATACCATTGTCGATCTTTAAAACAGGTTGCTGCTTAGAACAGGGTCAAATTCTAATAGAAAGCTCCTGGTAGCTTAATAAAGGATGAAAGAAAATCCTGCAGAAATCTCCTGTATGATGAATTATATAATTCTTTACTTAATAAACGCTCGGTTTAGAGGGGTTTTACTGTATGACCGCAATACATCGAGTTCACAACCTCAGGTATGATATCCGATGCCTGGACTATTCTTGAGTTTTTTAACATTATTCAAAAGTTCACTTATAATCAAATTTTACACAATCTGTACTGTAATGACGACCGTAAGAATTTCCTCATATTCAAACTTCATCACTCTACTGTCGAAAGTGTGACCGCTTTTGCAAACACTCTGACACAGTGTTTCGAAAAGAAATGAAATAAAAATGCACTTTAGAAATTAGAACTGAAGCAGACGATGACATTTACAGACGATTGTCGCTCAGAGTGCGTTTCAGAGTAGGCTAACTGTTTCTTCTATTGGGATGCAATGAAACACAGTATTGACAGTATAAACATAGTATTTAAACATGGTCGATAGATGTATGAAAATATTAAATGATTGCATTGTTGAATATTTCCTCTATGATTTTCAGATAGCCCACCTGTTTAATGACACCTCGCCAAAATTACGTAGCCGTTACGTCAATAGTGACGTCCTCAACATCACTGCCACAGAGTTGGGGATGAAGGTCGGTCTCCTCGTGTACTTCGCTGCCGACTACTACAGCATCATTAACCAGAGTGAAATCATAGCCTTGATGAACGACAGCCTCTACAGGTTAAATCATTTAACCCTTAACCTCACAAGTTTTCATGTAATAAAATAATGACATTATCAATATCAGTTAGATTTCTTTTTGATACAGGCATACAGAGATCCAGATAAGATGCGTAAATTAAAACATTGTCAAGAATAATTTCTTTAATTCTCTTCGAGACGATTCTAAAGAGTGATCGCAACATAGGATTTGGTGGAGAAATGACGATTTCAGAACTTGAGTACGCCCCTTTATCTGTTGCTCTGCTGGCATATGAACACAGGAAATATTGAGCGTGGCAAAAAACTGCACATATCAATAATATATATTTATATGTTACTCCATAAACAAACAAGAAAAGCATTGTAATGATAATAATTAATGATAACCTAAAGCGCAAACACGGATATTCAATGTTAACAAGATGTGTGTAGTAACGTAGTGTCTGGTTACTGCATTTGTTGACACAACAAGTAAATTAATGTAGAGGTCGAATACTAATGTCTACGAAAGTATCTGACTATGATCACTTGGTGTGTTTTAAATAATCCATTTAGACTAGTCAATGGGTATGGTTGAATTTGGTTTTGTTTTGAATTTTGAGGAATGCCTATGGATCTAAATTTGAAATTTAATTGTCAGTAGACAACAACAGCTTGAAAATGACACTAACAAGAACGAAATCAAAATTAATAAGTCTATTTGAAGCAAGAATGTGGCCATATTGTCTAAACTTTATTTAATAATTAAGTTTATATACAATTTCAATATGTGCCGCAATAGCTCATGAACACAAATATATTTCTACCATGTTCTGATGATCGGCCTTCTTACAAGGGAAATTCTATGAACAGCATTCTATTTATACGTCGCACACTAGTACGACACCAATGTAACAGACCATGATCCTACATCAGCTGCCATAAAAACATGTAGTAGACAGAATCAGAATAATTTACATGTATAGTAAAGACATAAAAACAGTCTTTTGGTAAAGAAGAACTTAGATATTTTAAGACAGGTACCCATTCCCTCACTTTGACGCCATTTGACGCCTTTGTAAAAGTCACTTTCTGAAACCATTGTGATAAATAGAGCATTTGATCCAAAGGAGCTAATGCTCTATTTACCACAATGGTTTAAAATTACACAATTCTATTTTTTTTTCTTTTCTCTAGTAAATGCTCCTTTTCGGAAGATTTATACAAATAGTTTGGGTCTAAGATTAGCCTATGAGAGAATGGGTTAACACAGGGTGAACACTGATTTGTCAGCTGTCTGGACTGCTTACAGCCTGTAGTAAGCTGCCGTCTGTTATAATTCCGGTCTATAGGAGTTTTTACTGTAATGTCATCGCCAATATTCAAGTGGTAATGTCATTTCAGAAAAAATGTTCTGTTTCAGGTCCGATGGTGAAATTGGGAAAAGTCAGTTGAGAATTCCATGGCCATTTGTAGATAACATCATTTATAAAGGTAAATTGTGGTTATTCAAGTATGTGAGAGTATTCGTTGTTTTCAACAGGACTATTACTAGCTTGAGTGTTTTATGGTATTTAGAAATATGAAGAACACTCTTTAGATAGCATCCTTGGTGTTGAATGACCATGATAGTCATGGCAAAAACTTTAGAATCATATTTATATTATATCGTAAGCAAACAGAGCAGACCCTGATCAGACGGCTAGGAGCCGTCTGATCTGGGTCTATTCTGTTTGCAAAGGCGTAGAAAGGCGTATTTATGGAGAAAAGGGTTAATGCTGGGTGAAAGTCGAGAAGCAAAGTTGGACTGTTTCACGCTAAGTAATGTTTCGTCTGCAACAGTTGTCGTCTGCTTCATTTTTTCTCATTTATTTGCAAAAATGGCCAGAGTGTCAAATAGTTTGGATCCTGATGAGACACTACATTGTGCGGCGTCTCATCTGGATCCAAACTGTTTGCATAAGTAATCATGTTTTCACCGCTAGCGTGCAAAGAGTTACCGTAAAACTGGTTTGGGTTTTTCATTCGTTAACGTTTGAATGCAGGCATCAGTGTACATTTAGTATGAAAGTATCCCGGTCCCTCCCGGAAATTTCAGAGATGCTTTTCCGTGTCTCCCAACCGCACATCCTCTCCACCCAGGGGGTTTAAATGGGTACCTGTGAGGGTCACTAGCCGGTACTGCGGCTGCATGATTGCGCCATATGTTAGCAGTACTCAATATTGTAGGCGAATGACTCAATGACCAGGGGAGTAAATGTACAGTCGGCTGAGCGGTCATTCGGACTGAAAGTAGACTATAACTAGGTACTTCGCTTCTTCTTTTTTTATAGTCGTATAATCTGCGAAAGAACTATGTACGACAAACAGTAAAGACTCAGATCAGAGAGCTCCTCTAGGAGCTCCTCTAGGAGCCCTCTGATCTGGGTTTGCACTGTTTGCAAATGGCATTTCACATGTTCCCCGCATTCAAATGGTTGCTGAAGGTGGGCTCTAAAATGTGATAAGTCACAGCACCCATTTATCCATGAGGAATGTAGCCTCGTTATCAAATGGATATCTACTACTGATTGACTGCATAAACGTTGTCTCGCTAACCAAGACTTGACTCGCATTTGCAAGCAGCTTAGATCTAGATGAAGCGCCGACGCCACCGAATAACTCGGCGTCTCATCCAAAATGTTTCTCACCCGGTCAATAGATCGAGTCGGGAGTAGTGAAAATTGCACTAGATCCAATTTGAGCAGGGTAGGGATGACTACAGCATGAACTGATTCGCTACCATAGCTATTGACATGTCTCCGACAGCCATATTTTATCATGTGTTCAGATTTCGATGAGTGTACAGAGAAGAATGATCATTTTGAGTTCAGCGATTGTCACTCAGGCATGTCCGGGGAGAACGGGACGGAGCCCGAGGCATGGTGCCTGAACACCCGAGTGTCGTACATGTGCTCGTGTCGCTACATGCTGGATGACCACTCACCGGACACAAACAAGCGACCCGGCAGAATCTGTGGAAGTAAGCATTAGTCATTTACCTGCTGAATATTCGCGTAAGAAATAATGAATAGGAAAATTCCTGGGCTTTTTATATACATGTATACAGTAAAACCCATCTAAATCCGACGTTAAATTTAGTATAATATCGGTCTTGGAGACATGTGGCAGCTAAATGCAGGATGAAAGTCATGGAGAAAGTTCCTTTCTGCATAACTTTCACCTTGTATTAAGATACCACCTGCCTAAAAGTATGTTCGAGTATTCTTCTCGGCTAGAAATCCGATTTAGAGGGGTTTTGCTGTATAATAACGTCATGATTAAGTGAGTAATTGACGAGAAAACTGTAGTATCCTATCCATAAGCAAACAGAGTAGACTGGTCACGTGGTTGCTACAGGGCAGCCTGGTCTGGGTGTCTCTGTTTGAAAAGGTGTCAAAAGGCGTCTGCATCTGGTAAAGTGTTAACAATGGTACTCCAGTGAAAAATTGGACCCGTTCTTACTACTTCACATTAATTATTGTCGAGATATAGAGATTGTTTAGAAAATAATATATCGAGGGTCTTACACAACCTTTTAAAGTGCATGTTTTAACCTTTATAAGCCATTGCAGTAGCTGGTATATGAGTAAGCCATTGCAGTAGCTGGTATACGAGTAAGCCATTGCAGTAGCTGGTTTATGAGTAAGCCATTGCAGTAGCTGGTATATGAGTAGGCCATTGCAGTAGCTGGTATACGAGTAAGCCATTGCAGTAGCTGGTATGTGAGTAGGCCATTGCAGTAGCTGGTATACGAGTAAGCCATTGCAGTAGCTGGTATATGAGTAGGCCATTGCAGTAGCTGGTATACGAGTAAGCCATTGCAGTAGCTGGTATATGAGTAGGCCATTGCAGTAGCTGGTATACGAGTAAGCCATTGCAGTAGCTGGTATACGAGTAAGCCATTGCAGTAGCTGGTATACGAGTAAGCCATTGCAGTAGCTGGTATATGAGTAGGCCATTGCAGTAGCTGGTATATGAGTAAGCCATTGCAGTAGCTGGTATACGAGTAAGCCATTGCAGTAGCTGGTATACGAGTAAGCCATTGCAGTAGCTGGTATACGAGTAAGCCATTGCAGTAGCTGGTATATGAGTAGGCCATTGCAGTAACTGGTATACGAGTAAGCCATTGCAGTAGCTGGTATACGAGTAAGCCATTGCAGTAGCTGGTATACGAGTAAGCCATTGCAGTAGCTGGTATATGAGTAGGCCATTGCAGTAACTGGTATACGAGTAAGCCATTGCAGTAGCTGGTATACGAGTAAGCCATTGCAGTAGCTGGTTTATGAGTAAGCCATTGCAGTAGCTGGTATATGAGTAAGCCATTGCAGTAGCTGGTATATGAGTATTTTCTCTTGTGTATGTTTTCAAAATCAACACACGGATATTTAAAAACCGTTTGGATATTTATTGTTTCGGATTTTTTCAAAAGGTATATACAGTAGAACTAATTAAAGCGACCACTTAATGAGTTCATTTATAAGCAGATGGTTAAGTAATACAAGTTGAAAGTAATGCAGAACGCTCGTGTATGAATTTTCTGCATATTTTCCGTCCTGCATTAAGCTACCACGTAGCGTTAAGAGTCAGAATTAGGTCTCTTTTGGGTGGTCGCTTTAGAAAGATTTTAAAGTAGGAGCTGTCTGATCTGGGTCTAATCTCTTCTCTAATGGTATTTGATGGATATGTTTGAACGGTGCCTTTTTAGGCCATAAGAAAGCCCATGTCAATGTGTAATTATACAGTTACCTGAATGCTACTGATTATTTACTAGGTCATGAAATATTAAATGATATACAAATGAGAATGGGTTAATTATAGAGTTTATTTGTGTTCTACATTAAACCTCTCCTATTATTACTATTTCCAGTACCAGCAATGGACACCACAACCCACAGTCTCAGGTATGTTCACCTACAGTCGGACTTGTTTTAAGCAGCTACCCGAGGGACAGGGTCAAAGTGGCTGAGACAGGGGGTCAAAATGGCTGCTTGAGACAAATGGCTGCTTAACGCAAAATATCGGACAAGGAAATCTGTACTGAAAATGCGAGGTCACGTGTTAAACTTCTGCTACTGGCTTACTCCATAAATACGTCTTTCTATGCCTTTGCAAACAGATAAGACCAAGATATGACAGATTTATGTAGGAGTCATCTGATCAGGGTCTTCTCTGTTTGCTTATGATATGATACAGATATGATTTTACAGTTTCTGTTATGGCCTGTGCCCATGTTCTATAACAACAACTAATCTAAACAATATTATTTCTTACATGAATATTCATGGAGTAAAGGGACATTATCATACTTGATGAAATCGAATAACACGGCGAAAACCAATGTGCCGTCTGGAAACTAAATGATACGACATAGCTAATGAATATTAAGATGTTAAGACTTTTCGATAGAATCCCACGTCTTGTTATCCACAGTCAGTTAGTGTCCACTATCGATAACTTCTATTGCCCGCCGCCATACAATTGAGTTTAATGTGTGTCTGCTTTCTTTTTCAGTTGCTCTAATGGAACTTGTGAAACAGATTGGGGATGTAAGTTGTACTTAACCAAATTCTACAACATAATTGTACTGAACCTGTGTTAGCTATGCTCTTCAAAACTCCACTAATAATTGTACTGATACTTTGTAAGTTACGTTCTTTAAAATTATATTAAAAGTTATATTCTACAAAACTCCACTTATAATTGTACTGATACTTTGTAAGTTACGTTCTTTAAAATTATATTAAAAGTTATATTCTACAAAACTCCAGTAATCATGGTATTGACACTTTGTAAGTTACATTCTACAAAACTCCACTTAGTATTGTACTGAGACTTTATAAGGTATGTTCTACAAAACTCCATGAATTATTGTACTGAAAATATATAAGCTATATTCTACAACACACCACTAATCATTGTACCGAAACTTTGTAAGTTATATTCTACAAAACTCTACAATTTGTAAGCCACCTTCTATAAAACTCCACTTATCATTGTACTGACACTTTGTCAGTTATATTCTACAAAACTCCACAATTTGTAAGCCACCTTCTATAAAACTCCACTTATCATTGTACTGACACTTTGTCAGTTATATTCTACAAAACTCCACAATTTGTAAGTCACCTTCTATAAAACTCCACTTATTATTGTACTGACACTTTGTAAGTTATATTCTACTAAACTCTACATTTTGCAATATCCGAAATCAAGGAGTTATTCTTGAAAATGTTTTAATTCACGCATCTACCTGGACCTCCGGTAACCATGTATTCATACGGTGGCGAAAGCGATGGCTGGACAGTGTGATATAGAAATAGAAACTTATGGAATAAGTGTGAGGTTGGGCGCCCATAAACCGGTTTAACCCTCCAGTGACTTTTGTCACTGACCGTTCCAAGGCGGTACTTCCATCTCCCCCTATTGTATGTTTGTTTTGTCTTTGTGCGTCTCTTGATGTTTTTATAGTTGTGTACATTTGCTGTTTCCTTGTGTTGCTGTTCGGGCGGCTGTTTGTTCTGTATGTGGTGTTTCCTGCATTACTCATTTTTGTACTTTTAGTTATACTTCCAACAAACAAACAAGTAAATATGACTTGCTACTTTTGTATGAAGGATGCTAAATATCCCAAATACATTTGCCTGTTTAGATACTCTTGATGTGGTGATTAGTTATGACCTCTAGATGACGCATATTGTTTTTGAGGTCATTAGGTCAAAGGTCAAGGTCACAATTACCTTAACTGGTGAAATGGTTTCCGATCAATAACTGCTCAAGTGTTTGGCTTAGGAACTTCAAACTTGCTGCGATGATTAGTCATGACCACTAGATGACCCCTATTGTTTTTAAGTCACTGGGTCAAAGGTGAGGGAGTCTGGTGGTATACATGTTTTACAAACATCTTTGACCTTGTTTCAGATACCCAGTATTGCTTTTATATCGGTATCTATGTTGTTAATGAATGATGTAGGAATAGAAATAATGTAGGAATAGAAATAATGTAGGAATAGAAATGATGTAGGAATAGAAATAATGTAGGAATAGAAATGATGTAGGAATAGAAATATTGAATAGAAATGATGTAGGAATAGAAATAATGTAGGAATAGAAATAATGTATGTAGGAATAGAAATAATGTAGGAATAGAAATAATGTAGGAATAGAAATGATGTAGGAATAGATATATTGAATAGAAATGATGTAGGAATAGAATTAATGTAGGAATAGAAATAATGTAGGAATAGAAATAATGTAGGAATGGAAATGATGTAGGAATAGAAATATTGAATAGAAATAATGTAGGAATAGAAATAATGTAGGAATGGAAATGATGTAGGAATAGAAATATTGAATAGAAATAATGTAGGAATAGAAATAATGTAGGAATGGAAATAATGTAGGAATATAAATAATGTAGGAATAGAAATAATGTAGGAATGGAAATGATGTAGGAATAGAAATATTGAATAGAATGTAGGAATGGAAATGATGTAGGAATAGAAATAATGTAGGAATAGAAATAATGTAGGAATGGAAATGATGTAGGAATAGAAATATTGAATAGAAATAATGTAGGAATAGAAATAATGTAGGAATGGAAATGATGTAGGAATAGAAATAATGTAGGAATAGAAATAATGTAGGAATGGAAATGATGTAGGAATAGAAATAATGTAGGAATAGAAATAATATAGGAATAGATATATTGTAGGAATAGAAATAATGTAGGAATAGAAATGATGTAGGAATAGAAATGATGTAGGAATAGAAATAATGTAGGAATAGAAATAATGTAGGAAGAGAATAATGTAGGAATAGAAATAATGTAGGAATAGAAATGATGTAGGAATAGAAATAATGTAGGAAGGGAATAATGTAGGAATAGAAATAATGTAGGAATAGAAATAACAGAATGTCAAATAGATTTGTCACAAATATTTTCCTCTATTTTCAGTTATAAGCCTCGCACTTGTGGCTTTTGGACTTGTTTTATTCTTCTTTATCGGCTATGAAATATGTGCACGAAAAAAGAAGCTAGAGAAAAGGTAATACTTTACATTGTGGACTATTTAAACTCAGAATATTATTACCGAATCCATTACCTGATTAACTACTGTTATAACATACCATAAAACTTTATACATGTATACTACAGTTTAAATTCGATACCATCAACTCATATAACTCGAACTTTGGTATAACTCGAAGTAAATGTTTGATCCTTCCAAATTTTACAATTGTTCTAAAAATGTATAACTACACATATCTAGACATATATGTAACAGCTTAATACAGGTCGGAAGTAATGCTGAAAGCTCCCACATGAGCTTTCAGCATTACTTTAGACCTGCATTAAGCTGTGAACTTGAGAAATTGTTCAGCTTAGAAATCGGAACCTTGTTATCACGAAGTATTTTGTATGATCCATTGAAGTTCGAAATATTGAAGTTGGACTTATCTAAAACTAGACACAACGTACCCTTCTCCTTTATCCTCGACGTGAGGCACACTTGCAAGCAGATTCCCAGTGAGTCGTAATACACTCTGCTCGACACTCGCTCTATAAGTTCTTAAAAGTTTAAACGAATCAAAAGTAAGTCAATATTATGTGTGTGAAGTTGGCTCAGCAATCAACCATCAACCATCAACATTCGTTTTTATATAAGGAAATCGAATGTTGATCTGGAATGTCGAGCTCGCCCATCAACATTCGTTTTTATATAGAGAAATCGAATGTTGATTTGGAATGTCGAGCTCGCCCATCAACATTCGTTTTTATATAAGGAAACCGAATGTTGATCTGGAATGTCGACCTCGCCCATCAACATTCGTTTTTTATAAGGAAATCGAATGTTGATCTGGAATGTCCAGCTCGCCCATCAACATTCGTTTTTATATAGAGAAACCGAATGTTAATCTGGAATGTCGAGCTCGCCCATCAACATTCGTTTTTATATAAGGAAACCGAATGTTGATCTGGAATGTCCAGCTCGCCCATCAACATTCGTTTTCTATAAGGAAATCGAATGTTGATCTGGAATGTCGAGCTCGCCCATCAACATTCGTTTTTATATAAGGAAACCGAATGTTGATCTAGAATGTCGAGCATGTCCATAAACATTCGTTTTTATATAAGGAAATCGAATGTTGATCTGGAATGTCCAGCTCGCCCATCAACATTCGTTTTTTATAAGGAAATCGAATGTTGATCTGGAATGTCGAGCTCGCCCATCAACATTCGTTTTTATATAAGGAAACCGAATGTTGATCTGGAATGTCCAGGTCGCCCATCAACATTCGTTTTTTATAAGGAAATCGAATGTTGATCTGGAATGTCGAGCTCGCCCATCAACATTCGTTTTTATATAAGGAAATCGAATGTTGATCTGCAATGTCGAGCTCGCCCATTAACATTCGTTTTTATATAAGGAAATCGAATGTTGATCTGGAATGTCGAGCTCGCCCATCAACATTCGTTTTTATATAAGGAAACCGAATGTTGAGCTGGAATGTCGAGCTCGCCCATCAACATTCGTTTTTATATAGAGAAACCGAATGTTAATCTGGAATGTCGAACTCGCCCATCAACATTCGTTTTTATATAAGGAAACCGAATGTTGATCTGGAATGTCCAGCTCGCCCATCAACATTCGTTTTCTATAAGGAAATCGAATGTTGATCTGGAATGTCGAGCTCGCCCATCAACATTCGTTTTTATATAAGGAAACCGAATGTTGATCTAGAATGTCGAGCATGTCCATAAACATTCGTTTTTATATAAGGAAATCGAATGTTGATCTGGAATGTCCAGCTCGCCCATCAACATTCGTTTTTTATAAGGAAATCGAATGTTGATCTGGAATGTCGAGCTCGCCCATCAACATTCGTTTTTATATAGAGAAACCGAATGTTCATCTGGAATGTCGAGCTCGCCCATCAACATTCGTTTTTATATAAGGAAACCGAATGTTGATCTGGAATGTCGACCTCGCCCATCAACATTCGTTTTTTATAAGGAAATCGAATGTTGATCTGGAATGTCCAGCTCGCCCATCAACATTCGTTTTTATATAGAGAAACCGAATGTTAATCTGGAATGTCGAGCTCGCCCATCAACATTCGTTTTTATATAAGGAAACCGAATGTTGATCTGGAATGTCCAGCTCGCCCATCAACATTCGTTTTCTATAAGGAAATCGAATGTTGATCTGGAATGTCGAGCTCGCCCATCAACATTCGTTTTTATATAAGGAAACCGAATGTTGATCTAGAATGTCGAGCATGTCCATAAACATTCGTTTTTATATAAGGAAATCGAATGTTGATCTGGAATGTCCAGCTCGCCCATCAACATTCGTTTTTTATAAGGAAATCGAATGTTGATCTGGAAAGCGGAGCTCGCCCATCAACATTCGTTTTTATATAGAGAAACCGAATGTTCATCTGGAATGTCGAGCTCGCCCATCAACATTCGTTTTTATATAAGGAAACCGAATGTTGATCTGGAATGTCCAGGTCGCCCATCAACATTCGTTTTTATAAGGAAATCGAATGTTGATCTGGAATGTCGAGCTCGCCCATCAACATTCGTTTTTATATAAGGAAATCCAATGTTGATCTGCAATGTCGAGCTCGCCCATTAACATTCGTTTTTATATAAGGAAATCGAATGTTGATCTGGAATGTCGAGCTCACCCATCAACATTCGTTTTTATATAAGGAAACCGAATGTTGAGCTGGAATGTCGAGCTCGCCCATCAACATTCGTTTTTTGCATAAGGAAACCGAATGTTGATCTGGAATGTCGAGCTCGCCCATCAACATTCGTTTTTATATAAGGAAACCGAATGTTGAGCTGGAATGTCCAGCTCGCCCATCAACATTCGTTTTTATATAAGGAAATCGAATGTTGATCTGGAATGTCGAGCTCGTCTATCAACATTCGTTTTTATATAAGGAAATCAAACGTTGATCTGGAATGTCGAGCTCGCCCATCAACATTCGTTTTATATAAGGAAACCGAATGTTGATCTGGAATGTCGAGCTCGCCCATCAACATTCGTTTTTATATAAGGAAATCGAATGTTGATCTGGAATGTCGAGCTCGCCCATCAACATTCGTTTTTATATAGAGAAACCGAATGTTGATCTGGAATGTCTAGCTCGCCCATCAACATTCGTTTTTATATAAGGAAATCGAATGTTGATCTGGAATGTCGATCTCGCCTATCAACATTCGTTTTTATATAAGGGAATCGAATGTTGATCTGGAATGTCGAGCTCGCCTATCAACATTCGTTTTTATATAGAGAAACCGAATGTTGATCTGGAATGTCGAGCTCGCCCATCAACATTCGTTTTTCTATAAGGAAATCGAATGTTGATCTGGAATGTCGAGCTCGCCCATCAACATTCGTCTTTATATAAGGAAACCGAATGTTGATCTGGAATGTCCAGCTCGCCCATCAACATTCGTTTTTATATAAGGAAATCGAATGTTGATCTGGAATGTCGAGTTCGCCCATCAACATTCGTTTTTATATAAGGAAACCGAATGTTGATCTAGAATGTCGAGCATGCCCATAAACATTCGTTTTTATATAAGGAACCCGAATGTTGATCTGGAATGTTGAGCTCGCCCATCAACATTCGTTTTTTATAAAAGAAAACCGAATGTTGATCTGGAATGTCGAGCTCGCCCATCAACATTCGTCTTTATATAAGGAAACCGAATGTTGATCTGGAATGTCGAGCTCGCCCATCAACATTCGTTTTTATATAAGGAAACCGAATGTTGATCTGGAATGTCGAGCTCGCCCATCAACATTCGTTTTTATATAGAGAAACTGAATGTTGTGCTGGAATGATTAGCTCGCCCATCAACATTAGCCATTATATAGAGAAACTGAATGTCGAGCTGGAATGTTTAGCTGGCCCATCAACATCTTTTTTATATAAGGAAACAGAATGCTAAGCTGGAATGTAAACTCCTCCATTCTACCATTGTAGCTATATAGAATTTCTCTTGCGGAATATCATTCACTGTGAATAACACAACTGAATATGCCTGACATATGACAATACTATGCACCATATGTTTAAACATTTTTATTGGGAACTTTCCAAATACAATGGGTCCATAGCCATATTCATTAACATAATGAGTTCAAATTTAAAACCTAATATTTAACTTAAGCAGCTGTAAAACATGTTCGTTAATCCATTGTAATATTTAAACTTCTTATAAACTGCAAAATCAAACATCACGTGTTATAAATATGAAATCACAATTGTCAATGCATGGATCTCAAATTCATACTCAAAGTGTTACTGGTTATGGGCACTTGCGAATTGTCTTAATGGTCCTGTCACACTATAGCGTATGAGACGAACGTATGCATAGCGTATGAAAAACTGGTCTTGCGCACAACTGTTGAGCGTATAAACCCGAAATTTCCCAACACTATCTTCGATGAACCTACTACCAGCGCATGTGTACCGTATATCTGGCGTATATGCAGCGCATGAGAATCGTATACGAGCGTGTGTCAACTTATGTCACCGTCAGTGTAGCGTATATCAGCGTATAACTAGCGTATGCGAGCATATGAGTAACATATTCTTACTGCATGTAAGCGCATGAGCAGCGTATGGATAGCCAGAAATAGGTTAGATACGTTAAATACGTTAGTCATTCGTCAGACATACGTTAAATTATGGTCATGTCACACTATAGCGTATGAGACGAACGTATGCATAGCGTGCGTATGAAATCCTGGTCATACGCACAACTTTTGAGCGTAAGAATCCGTAATTTTCCACCTCTATCTTCGATGAACGTATTAGCAGCGCGTGGATAGCGTATGCGTACCGTATATCTGGCGTATAAGCAACGCATGGGAAAACGTATACGAGCATGTGTCAACTTATGTCACCGTCAATGTAGCGTATATCAGCCTATAAATAGCGTGTGTGAACATATAAGTAACGTATTCTTACCTCATGTGAGCACATTAATAGCGTATGGATAGCCAGAAATAGGTTAAAAACGTTAGTATTTCGTCAGACATACGTTACAATTACGTTACTGATACGCTATCCATATGAAAGATTTACTGACCGCCTTCATGCCACCGTATGTGAAACGTATTTGACCTAGTATACTTCATAGACTCGTATACGCTGAACTGCTTTGAACATGTTCAAAAATTAGTTTCGTTCTCTGCGTATGAGAACGTACACCGACATATTGCAGCGTATACAACGTATGCCTATACTACACATAGCGTTTATCTGCGTATGCGAGCGTATGAGTAATTTTTCTCATACGTTTGCATACGTTCGTGCCATACGCTCTAGTGTGACCCCACCTTTAGAATTGACTAAATGCCAAATTTACACATGCAGATGTAATAAAGAAGATATATTATAAAGCATATTTTCAAGATACATGTATATTCCTAAAACGGAAAGTCGGTTTCTAAGAAGGGCTATCTTCAATAAAACGTCTAGATAAAAACTAAAAGGTAAATGTTTTCATAGGACACAGATATGCCACATCTGATTATATAAATTAAGGCCTGCGGTTATTAAATATGTTAATATATGTATTTTAATGAATAGGCAGCAGTTACATACTAATACTTATCATGACTAACTATCAAACATATATGTTTGACTTGAGTATGATCTTTAAAAATTCCTATACCCCGGACGCACATGTTCACATAAATTTATCAACAATCAATAGGTCAAACTTTGCATTACACAACAATATTACCATGATGACCCTGGTATCGTTCAAAAGCCAATCATTGGAGAAAAATCAAGTTTTCCACTATATTTTTCTATAGAAATCTGGCTACCCATGTAGCTGGGCCTTATCTGACCCCAGCGGACTTCAAGGTGACGTACTTTTCCATCTTGAAAGCTAAGAGCTTCTAGTTTCAGAGACATTTTCAACATTTTAGCTATATGCTCCTATAGAAAGTGGCAACCCCTCGGCCGGGTCAAATTTTTACACCATGGGCAAAATTTTAATAAATTTTTGTAGCGGACCTACAGATGATGCTATGGGCCAAAGATGAAAGCTGATAATCCTGTATATTCAGAGAACAATATTTTCCTATATAATGGCGAATGTTGATGGGCGAGCTCGTCATTCAAGCACAACAATCGGTTTCTCTATATAAAAACGAATGTTGATGGGCGAGCTCGACATTCCAGATCAACATTCGGTTTCTCTATATAAAAACGAATGTTGATGGGCGAGCTGGACATTCCAGATCAACGTTCGGTTTCCTTATATAAAAACGAATGTTGATGGGCGAGCTCGACATTCCAGATCAACATTCGGTTTCCTTATATAAAAACGAATGTTGATGGGCGAGCTCGACATTCCAGATCAACATTCGGTTTCCTTATATAAAAACGAATGTTGATGGGCGAGCTCGACATTCCAGATCAACATTCGGTTTCTATATATAAAAACGAATGTTGATGGGCGAGCTCGACATTCCAGATCAACATTCTATTTCCTTATATAAAAACGAATGTTGATGGGCGAGCTCGACATTCCAGATCAACATTCGGTTTCCTTATATAAAAACGAATGTTGATGGGTGAGCTCGACATTCCAGATCAACATTCGATTTCCTTATATAAAAACGAATGTTGATGGGCGAGCTCGACATTCCAGATCAGCATTCGATTTCCTTATAAAAAAACGAATGTTGATGGGCGAGCTCGACATTCCAGATCAACATTCGGTTTCCTTATATAAAAACGAATGTTGATGGGCGAGCTGGACATTCCAGATCAACATTCGGTTTCTCTATATAAAAACGAATGTTGATGGGCGAGCTCGACATTCCAGATCAACATTCGGTTTCTCTATATAAAAACGAATGTTGATGGGCGAGCTCGACATTCCAGATCAACATTCGATTTCCTTATATAAAAGCGAATATTGATGGGCGAGCTCGACATTCCAGCACAACATTCGGTTTCTCTATATAAAAACGAATGTTGATGGGCGAGCTCGACATTCCAGATCAATATTCAATTTCCTTATATAAAAACGAATGTTGATGGGCGAGCTCGACATTCCAGATCAGCATTCGATTTCCTTATAAAAAACGAATGTTGATGGGCGAGCTCGACATTCCAGATCAGCATTCGATTTCCTTATATAAAAACGAATGTTGATGGGCGAGCTGGACATTCCAGATCAGCATTCGATTTCCTTATATAAAAACGAATGTTGATGGGCGAGCTCCACATTCCAGCTCAACATTCGATTTCCTTATATAAAAACGAATGTTGAAGGGCGAGCTCGACATTCCAGATCAGCATTCGATTTCCTTATAAAAAACGAATGTTGATGGGCGAGCTCGACATTCCAGATCAAAATTCGGTTTCCTTATATAAAAACGAATGTTGATGGGCGAGCTCGACATTCCAGATCAACATTCGGTTTCCTTATATAAAAACGAATGTTGATGGGCGAGCTCGACATTCCAGATCAACATTCGGTTTCTCTATATAAAAACGAATGTTGATGGGCGAGCTCGACATTCCAGATCAACATTCGGTTTCTCTATATAAAAACGAATGTTGATGGGCGAGCTCGACATTCCAGATCAACATTCGATTTCCTTATATAAAAACGAATGTTGATGGGCGAGCTGGACATTCCAGATCAACATTCGGTTTCCTTATATAAAAACGAATGTTGATGGGTGAGCTCGACATTCCAGATCAACATTCGATTTCCTTATATAAAAGCGAATGTTGATGGGCGAGCTGGACATTCCAGCACAACATTCGGTTTCTCTATATAAAAACGAATGTTGATGGGCGAGCTCGACATTCCAGATCAACATTCGATTTCCTTATATAAAAACGAATGTTGATGGGCGAGCTCGACATTCCAGATCAGCATTCGATTTCCTTATAAAAAAACGAATGTTGATGGGCGAGCTGGACATTCCAGATCAACATTCGATTTCCTTATATAAAAACGAATGTTGATGGGCGAGCTCGACATTCCAGATCAACATTCGATTTCCTTATATAAAAACGAATGTTGATGGGCGAGCTCGACATTCCAGCTCAACATTCGATTTCCTTATATAAAAACGAATGTTGATGGGCGAGCTCGACATTCCAGATTAACATTCGATTTCCTTATATAAAAACGAATGTTGATGGGCGAGCTCGACATTCCAGATCAACATTCGGTTTCCTTATATAAAAACGAATGTTGATGGGCGAGCTCGACATTCCAGATCAACATTCGGTTTCCTTATATAAAAACGAATGTTGATGGGCGAGCTGGACATTCCAGCTCAACATTCGGTTTCTCTATATAAAAACGAATGTTGATGGGCGAGCTCGACATTCCAGATTAACATTCGGTTTCTCTATATAAAAACGAATGTTGATGGGCGAGCTCGACATTCCAGATCAACATTCTATTTCCTTATATAAAAACGAATGTTGATGGTCGAGCTGGACATTCCAGATCAACATTCGGTTTCCTTATATAAAAACGAATGTTGATGGGCGAGCTAGACATTCCAGATCAACATTCGATGTCCTTATATAAAAGCGAATGTTGATGGGCGAGCTCGACATTCCAGCACAACATTCGGTTTCTCTATATATAAAAACGAATGTTGATGGGCGAGCTCGACATCCCAGATCAACATTCGATTTCCTTATATAAAAACGATTGTTGATGGGCGAGCTGGACATTCCAGATCAGCATTCGATTTCCTTATAAAAACTACGAATGTTGATGGGCGAGCTCGACATTCCAGATCAACATTCGATTTCCTTATATAAAAACGAATGTTGATGGGCGAGCTCGACATTCCAGCTCAACATTCGGTTTCTCTATATAAAAACGAATGTTGATGGGCGAGCTCGACATTCCAGATCAACATTCGGTTTCTCTATATAAAAACGAATGTTGATGGGCGAGCTCGACATTCCAGATTAACATTCGATTTCCTTCTATAAAAACGAATGTTGATGGGCGAGCTCGACATTCCAGATCAACATTCGGTTTCCTTATATAAAAACGAATGTTGATGGGCGAGCTCGACATTCCAGATCAACATTCGATTTCCTTATATAAAAGCGAATGTTGATGGGCGAGCTCGACATTCCAGCACAACATTCGGTTTCTCTATATAAAAACGAATGTTGATGGGCGAGCTCGACATTCCAGATCAACATTCGATTTCCTTATATAAAAACGAATGTTGATGGGCGAGCTCGACATTCCAGATCAGCATTCGATTTCCTTATAAAAAAACGAATGTTGATGGGCGAGCTGGACATTCCAGATCAACATTCGATTTCCTTATATAAAAACGAATGTTGATGGGCGAGCTCGACATTCCAGCTCAACATTCGGTTTCTCTACATAAAAACGAATGTTGATGGGCTAGCTCGACATTCCAGACCAACATTCGGTTTCTCTATATAAAAACGAATGTTGATGGGCGAGCTCGACATTCCAGATCAACATTCGATTTCCTTATATAAAAACGAATGTTGATGGGCGAGCTGGACATTCCAGATCAACATTCGGTTTCCTTATATAAAAACGAATGTTGATGGTTGATGGTTGATTGCTGAGCCAGCTTCACACACATGTCAATATTGTAGTTTGTCAGAACTTGAGGAGATATCATTTCTACAACATGTTAATGGTTAAGCTTTCTACGCCTTTGCAAACAGGGTAGGTCCAGGTCAGAAGCCGTCTGATCAGGTCCTGCCCTGTTTGCTTATTAATTAATACAGATATGATTCTACAGTTTCTGCCATGGTTAGTATGTTCTGCGTTCATATGCCATTATGAATAACAATCTAATTGATAGCCATGACGTCATTAATTCTTATATAAATATGTATGAAGTAAAGGGTTAGTATGTGCCTTGTGTACAGTAACATACAGGCTGAAACAAGGAGTATCCCTTAACATTTCAACATTAAACATTTCCTTGCTGAATAATCATGAAATAAATAGTGACATCATAAATATTAATAACATGGCATTTATTATGGCGTATGTACAAACGAATGTTTGGAAATAAGGATACTCACTTAACCCGTTCCCTAATGAACATTTATGCATGAATTGATCACTTCATGGATATTAATATTTATCAGGTAAAATTTTATAAGGGAATTGTTGGCTTTAACAAAAACTGTAGGATCAGATTCTATATAATTTCATAAGCAAACAGTATGCCTCACCTACAGGAGCCGTCTGATCTGGGTCTACTCTGTTTGTAAAGGTGTTGGCAAGAGTTTTGATTTGGCGATGTAAATCGTTACTATTCATTAATGCGGTCTACGATGTAAGATGTGTAAGGAAATATTCATAACATGGTCCAAACACTATTATTTCAATGGCCATGAGATGTTTTCAACAATAAAAAATGAAACAGTGCTTAAATATATAGACAGATTAACGCTAAACAACCAGCTGTTTGCAAAGACACCAATGTTTATTTATTAATTGATGAGATTAGAGGGATTCTACTGTATGAGTTTATCATAGGAACAAATGTTTTGGTAAACTTCTTTTCAACTATTTTCAGTGACATTTATTTCAAATTGAGGAAAGCATCGAAGAAAGCCAGACTTAAAGTCAAGAGAGAAAGACGGAAATCAAAGAAGAAAAAGAAGGACAAAGACGATAAGAAAATTGAGGAAAAGAGGCTTGTTGAGGAGATCGCGTGATTATAACTTGATGTGAGGTGGATGTGAATCCTTTGCCACCATATATGTTTTGTCTGCTATGATTCTCGTCTACGTGCAATTTTGTTCAATTTCTTATCAAACCCACAGAATGTCAAACGATTTTGATCTTTAAAAGACGCTGAATGTGTCGGCGTGTTGGATGGGTCCAGACTGGTTGCGTAGTTTATTTAACCCTAATCGTGCTAAAAGAACACGTCTACCAAAACTTGGATCTGTTGCATTCTTACTTCTGTTTCGTACAGGCGTTTAAGAACTGTTGACCGAGTGTCAAACAGCTTGGTTACTCGGCGTCTCATCTGGATACAAGCTGTTTGAAAATATGTGTCAGGTCGCGCTTAGCATTATAAGGGTTAATATGAATTCGCGGCAAACGTTTAGGGGAACTAGTGAATATTAATTACAATAACTAGACGATCGTTTTCTAAAACTTGGGCTTTGAATCAGCACTAAATCAAATCACAGGATGGAAATAGTGTAAACGACGTATACATCAAGATTTTGTAAAAATCTTGTTATACATGTACCTTGCATCAGTCTTAAAAAGTACTGTATTTCCTATAATACGTGAAAATATGTGCTGTGTTCTTAACCCTTCGCTTGCTATTCACGTCAATATACGTACCTGTAAATAGTGAAGACCCAGATGAGACAGCTCCTGTAGGAGCTGTCTCATTAGGGTCTGCACTATTTACAAATTGATTGTGCAACCAGCTCCATAGCAGTGACTGCACGGCGAAATTCTTGTACACAGTGAAGACATATGTAATTATACAACAGGGCATGGGTATAGAAGGAGAAATGTATTTTAAAATGCAGCAAGCGAAGGGTTAAGACAGATTTCTGTTCGATGACTAGTTACGTTAATGATCGCCTGTCATAGTTTGCCCTTGTGTCAGCCAACTACTCAAGTAGAAGAGCTCAAAGACAGAGGCCTAGATAAGGTGCGTGACATTTGTCAAGAATAGCTCATTTATTTTTCTCCACAAAACTCAGTGTTGTGATCACCCTTTAGACTCGTCACTCAGAGACAATTCTAAAGCGTTGTCAAAACATAGGGTTTGGTTGAGAAATGATGATTTTAGTACATTGTATTTCAAATACGCCCCTTACCTGTGGATCTGATATCCAATGCCAAACATCGCTTTGGAATAGATGTTCACATTTTGAAACGAGTGTTGGCATACATTAGCTTAAACATAACAGAGTCTGCCCAGATTGGGACGATTCATTGGAAAATGGGGAACAAATACAACATTCTAGGTAGTATGTTCTGGATTTATAAGTAAATGGGTAAGTGATTAAGTGATGCTGCTAGTTCGCAGGAGTTCTGTATGTGTAGTCTTTCATTGAAGTATGTTTCATTCCCGTGCAGACTGTTCCATTTCATTTCAAATAATTGTTTGCTTGCAAGGTTTCTGTGTACATGTATGTATTATGGGTTATTGGTTTTTGTTTACATGTATGGGTTATTGCGTTTTTGTGCACATGTATGTATTATTAAAAGGTTAAAATGTGGCCTAGGTGTGCATTCTGGCCATAATGGCACACCTAGGCTATAGTTTGACCTTTTTATTGAATATCTTACAATTATTACTAGATCTATATGCCACCTATCATTTCAGCACAGTCTACCATCCCAACAAACCACAGAAATAGATCTAGATCTATACTTTTAAAAAATGAGGAAGGACTAGTTATGCCTTCATGGGGATTCGAATCCTCGCCGAAAAATATGTAGTCCGACGTAATATTAACCACTAACACTAACGATGACTTAACATTTGACTGCATTGTTTTAACTTATAAAAATTGTTTGAGATCTTCCGATGGATGGCGTGAAATAATGACGTCACAATTGTCATTTTTGAATAACATAAACAAGGTTACTAGGTAGTACCGATCGATATTAACAAAGAAATTGATTTTTAATAGAACCTCATGGTTGTATAAACTATACGAGTGTCCAGTTCTAGAATACGATTTGACAACGACGTCAAAAACCCATTCTCCGGCCATGTTTGAAAATATCTAGATATATGTTGCTAACATCAATTTCAGTTTCAGTTTTATTGGCAAATCAGCAATACATCTTGTCTTTGACCATTTACAACAATACATGCGAAATATGGCATATACAAACATAACTAACAAACTAACAAAGAATTACAAAACAGCAAGAGTATCCAGAGTAGTTTTTACTGAAATGCATACACCCTTTGATATATTTACCTGTATTTATTAATTTTTCCTGTTTGTCGTTGGCATGATTTAAGCGTTAAATGAACGTTACCAAAATATTTTCTACGAATTTCTGTGTATTTGGGGCAACACAGTAGGAAATGATACTCACTTTCAACAAGATTATGATTACAAAGTTTAAAGAATCTGTTTTCTCTTAATGTTCCACTAAAACGTCCAGATTCAATCTCAAGAGCTTAATCTAAAACGAGAAAATATTTTGCGCAGCTCATCATTCGCAATTTTATTTAGATACCATCAAAGCATTGCACGTGAAAAAGATCGTGGACCGATTATGGATAATCGGCCCACCGTGCCATTATGGATTGGTCACATGACTCCGTAATGACATTTTTCTACTGCAATTTTGTTACTATTTATAGTAAGGTATTCAATAAGGGGATATGTATATGTATGTATTATAGGTTATTGGCATTTACAAACAGTGTAGACCGAGATCAGAGTGCTACTAGAGGAACCCTCTGTTCAGGGTCTGCACTGTTTTTCATTCAAAATATTCTAGCACAGTGTAGTCTGTCGTACTAATTGGTGTCTATACTGAAGGACCGATGGGCTAATCAACACTGAATATATAGCATTTAAACGATTAAATTATTATGTACACGAGTAGAGTCAATTTATATTACAGGAGCTAATCCTAAGTTGACAGAAACAATATGAAAATATGACATCTGCTCAAACTGTTTTTATTCGTTCAAACTTTTGAGAACCTAGAGGGCGATGTTAACCTAGAGGGCGATGTTGAGAACCTAGAGGGCAATGTTGAGAACCTAGAGGGCGATGTTGAGAACCTAGAGGGCGCTGTTCAAATAGCTTGACTGCTGATGAGATGTCAAGTTTCTCGACATCTCACGTGGGTCCAAATTATTTACAAATGCCACTCAGGTTATGTTTGACAGAAAGGGGGTTTACGTTTATCCAGATAAACAGTATTAGTCGATAGTGAGCCCTAGTGAGCCCTTGTCAGGTAATGTAAGGACAACTGGGGATCAACTTCGATGAAAATAAGCATTATTGTTATACCATTAGAGAGAAAGGTTTTGGTACTTACGTTGAAACCATCCCAAGACTTTTGCTGATGTATCTGTACATCAGATGATTTATTGTTGATTTTCTAACAGTTTATATATATTTGCCTAATTAGATATACAGTAAAACCTCTGTAAACTGGATTTTTAAATTGGTGTTTAGTACCAGTCTTTATGACAGGTTCCAGCTTAATGCAGCTTTCTGTATGACCGTTTCTCTGCAGTCGCATGTCGAAACAAATATTAATATAAGAAATAACAATATTATGACAATTTATTTGCTGATTTTTAATAATGTAAACTTGTTGAATTTGTTTTGCTTTGACAAAATCTGTAGAATGAAATCTAAATAATGTCGAAAGCAAACAGAGCAGACCCAAACATCAGGCGGCTCCTATAGGCCCTCTGTTTGCAAATGCGTGAAAAAAGCGTTTATATGAAGGAAGCGGTTCAATCTCCAGTTTAAAGGTTGTTTTTTTTAACTGTACATGTATGTAAAGCTATGTGATGAGTCCTATGCAAAATTTAACTCTTTCGCCGCCAAAGGCAAATCGATGATAACATTTATAAATAACTTGGACCTAGACGAGATAGAGAGTAGCGCGATATCTCATTAGCCCAGTCTCTCCTAGTGATGCATTTTGGCGCATCTGTAAAACTCTCATTTCGTTTAAAAACTACACGATTCTATGTCCCCCTTTTCTCTAGTTAATGCTCTTTCCGGTAGATTAATTCAAAGAAGTTGGATCTAAAAATAGTCTAGGAGAGAATGAGTTGAGAGCGAAACATTTTGCCACTCTGAGTTTGGTTTTGTAAAGAAATTTAAGAGCATTCCCCTTTGAGGTCATAAACATACTGTAATTAAAAACCTACTGTAGACGAAGTTTATTTGGCGGCGAAAGTGTTAAACCTTAGCTTGACTGATAATTTGTATTTAATGTTTTATTATGTATAAAAAATACAATGAAACTAGATAAATGTGTTGTTACATTTTACCACCGTGGTGTATGCCACAAGTAACGACAGTGTACGTAAATAAAAATGTATCAGTTAGCCCTATGCCTTAAATACAGGTAACTTGAAGGTGTGAACTAGAAAGTATCCTCATGACTTTAACCTTTAACCTGCTTTGGGTGGATGAGTAAATATATATGCATACAGTTTGGATCCAGATGAGACGCCGAGTAACTCGGCGTCTCATCAGGATCCAAACTGTTTGACACCCTTGTTGCATTTTGGTAGACAAATTGATTATAGCTTGAATTTTGAAAATGTAGTAGGTGAAACATTCTCCAAAATTAATTTGCTCAGCAGGCTAATGGTTCAGTATTCGGACAAACATGTATTCGGACAGACGAAATTCGGCAAACAATTCAGAGTGACTCAGATCTGGGTCAACAGAATACGTATATTCTGTGTTGTGTGTCTTTCGCCGGTCTACTTGCAATGGTGATATAAGGTGTAAATGGAAAAGTAGTAAAGTCAAGCAGGCAAAGCCACATACAAGACGCAACCACCACCAAAACACCGATAGATAGCATGACACAAACACACAACTACACACCCAAACGCGCGCACACACACACGCGCGCGCGCGCGCGCACACACACGCACACACGAGATGAACACAGAAAACACCAACAAACACACAAGAACTCGAGACAAACATTCCACATATGAACAAACTCACAAGCACAAAGACATAATACAAACAAAAGTAAGGGTGGCAAAGAGAGTACCGCCTTGGCACGGTCAGTAGCAAAAACATCACTGGGGTTTAAACAAACAAAAGTAAGGATGACAAAGAGAGTACCGCCTTGGCACGGTCAGTAGCAAAAACACCACTGGGGTTTAAACCGGTTTACGGACGTCCTAACATCACACTTCTCTCAAAGTCACCATAGCTTTACAAATAGTGTAAATAAAGGTATTCCCGCCGGACTTACCCACAACATAGAAAACGGTAAACACATGACATGATGACAATATGTAAAACATAGCATAATAACTGTGAAAATGCGCCAAATATGTACTCAATGACTTTGCTGAAGTCGGAGCACCTGCAGGGAAGCCGTTAAGGGCACGACAGAGTAGGGGAATCAGTACATCTTTACCTGTCCTGTTTATTCATTTCATTTACTGAAAATCTACTGTAACGTTACTACATAATAATTGTTTCCATGTTCATACTGTCATTGTTAACAGTGTTGTCATTTTGTGTAATGTGATTGTTTTTGTATTGTGAACTCTCCTTAAGGAGGAAATAAAGAATATCTATCTATCTATCATAGAGTACTACCCTCGACCTGTCATCGCACAAGCAAAGAGGGAAGCGCAGCTACCGACTGTAAAAGGGTCTATAACCAAACATACAGTGCGTTGCAATATAATGGGATCATAACATTTCTTCTTAAAGGTTTTAATGCGTTTTATACACAAATCATGAAAATGGATATGACCCCGAATTTTCCTAAGTTTGTAGATAACATCCCCATAAAATTCTGGTTGAGAAATGCCTTGTTGCAGTAACGTCCGTAGATTGCAATTATATTTACTAATGAGTGGTAAATTTCGATAATAGAATTAATAAAGTGTGTGTCGGGGGAATTGAGGAATTCCCATATGAAGGATCCATAAGTGGGGGAAATCCTAAAAATTGCACACACACGCGCGCACACACATACACACACCAGTCGAATATAGCAGACAAGTCTTAACATGCTTGTAATTGTCTGTCTCAGTTCTTCAAAGTATCGATTTGTTTCCTTTTCTGTTCATAGACATGTTTAAAGTGTCAGACAGGAGTTGATCCTCATCAATTGACCCTCAGGTCATCTGAAAGCAAAATTGTTTAAAACCATTTACTTCATGACTATTCATGTAAGAAATAATAACATCATTATTATGCATTAATATTAATTAGATTAATTGTTGTAATAGCACATGGACACTGGAAGTTTTTGCCATGACATCTATATTATATCATAAGCAAATAGAGCAGACCCTGATGAGCGTAGAAAGGCGTATTTATGGCGTAAAACGTTAACTTCAAACCAGTAACAGTACAAGTTGTAATGGTGATGTATGCATTCTACATGAACTCGCAGGAAGGTGACTATATCGTCTTTCATTACCCTTATCGCAAATGGATAAGAAGTCGTAGGAATGAGCTTATATCATATTTCATTACCTTTATCGCAGGTGGATATGAACACGTATGAATGAGACTATGTCTTTCATTGCCTTTATCGCAAATGTATATGAATGGAAAAGTAGTAAAGTCAAGCAGGCAAAGCCACATGCAAGACGCAACCACCACCAAAACACCGATAGACAGCATGACACACACACACAACCACACACACAAACGCACACGCACACACACACACACGAAATGAACACAGAAAACACCAAAAGACACACAAGAACCAGGGACAAACGTTCCACAACATGAACAAACCACAAGCACAAAGACGCAAGGCAAACAAAAGGAAGGGTGACAAAGAGAGTACCGCCTATGCACGGTCAGCAGCAAAAACACCACTGGGGGTTTAAACCGGTTTACGGACGTCCTAACCTCACACTTCTCTCAAAGTCACCCTAGCTTTACAAATATTGTAAATAAAGGTATCCCCGCTGGACTTACCCACAACATAGACGACGGTGAACACAGGACAACATGTAAAACATAGCATAATAACTGACAATCCGTCAAATATGTACTCAATGACTTTGCTGAAGTCAGAGCACCTGCAGGTAAGCCGTTAAGGGCACGACAGGGAAAAAATAATACATGAGTCTGGTAAGCTCCTCCTGTATCCAAGATTAAGAGTATACCATCATAGAGTACTACCCTCGGCCTGTCATCGCGCAAGCAAAGAGGGAAGCGTAGCTACCGACTGTAAAAGGGTCGATAACCAAACATGCAGTGTGTTGCAATATAATAGGATCATAACCTTTCTTTTTAAAATTTTTAATGCGTTTTATAAACAAATCATGAAAATGGATATGACCCCGAATTTTCCTAAGTTTGTAGATAACATCCCCATAAAATTCTGGTTGAGAAATGCCTTGTCGCAGTAACGTCCGTAGATTGCAATTATATTTACTAATGAGAGGTAAATTTCGATAATAAAATTTAGAAAAGGTTTTCCGAAGTTTGTGATATCTGTAACCTTGCTTAAGAAGTTTATCAGTTATAACTAAATTACGTCTGTTAAAATCTTCAAGCAAAGAACAGGCTCGGGCAAACCTAATAAGTTGAGAAATATAAACACCATAAGATGTAGAACGTGGCACATCCCCATCTAGAAAAGGATAATTAACAATTTTAAAATTAAAATCTTCTCTTTTATCGTATACTTTGGACGAAACTTTATCATTTGTAATTGAAAGATTCAAATCTAGAAATGAAGCATTAATGTCAGATTGATTAGCTTTTTTTAAAGACAGTTCTTTTGGGTAGATTGAAGAAACCATAGTATCAAAATAAGGATTATCTAAATTCAAAATATCGTCTAAATACCTTGAAGTTTTATTAAAAGCATTAACAATATCGGTCTGTGTATCAGGTTTTAAGCTAAGCATAAAATCCCTCTCGTAGCAATACAAAAACAAATCTGCAACAAGAGGGGCACAATTTGTACCCATGGGTATACCAACAACTTGACGATATATGGTATCTCCATAACGCACAAATATATTATCTAAAAGAAAGGTAAGAGATCTACAAACATCAAGGCAAGTCCACATTGTGTAATGTTCAACTTCTGAATTCGAAAAGAATGAACGTTGAACATTACAAGCAATGAACATTTTGTTTTCTCTGGCAAAGGTTTTTTCTATTAATTTAATAAGTCTATCCTTTATAAGATGGTGAGGTAGAGTAGTATAGAGTGTAGAGAAATCATAAGAGCTCAGTAAAGAAATGTTATACTGTTCATTTTCAAGTTTTGTTAAAACATCATTTGAATTTTTTATGGACCAAAAAACATTAATACCAGAATTTTCATATATTTTATCACAGTAGCGTTTAACATGTTCTTTGATCGTAGTAAGACAGGACGTTAAAAGTATAGATAATTTAGTAGTGGTACAACAGCTAGAGTTGGCAATAAAACGCGACTTATAAGGGTTTTTATGTAGTTTCGGAATCCAGTACAAAGTAGAAAGTTTATGTTGTTTTATGTTAGGACCAGACTTAAAATCATTGCACATTTTTACATGTTCCGAGACTATATCTTTTTCAGGTGTTTGAACTGTTATATAAGTTTTTGAATCAGTTAGCTCCTTCTTTAAAACATCAACATAATACAATCTTCAAATAATGATTACATTGTTTGATGCCTTGTCAGCAGGAACAAGAACATAATCTGAATGAAAATTAGAAATGTTTTTATATCGTCTTTCAATAACCTTATTGCAAATGGATAGGAACTCGTAGAATTAAGACTGTATCTTTCATTACTTGTAGGAATGAGATTACATTTGTATATGGTAATTCATAACCATTATCGCAAATGGATAACGTCATAGTTGTAGATCCAGACCAGATGCACACTTGTACATCTTACGTTAGATCTAACCCGTTATTTGGGTAAAACATAAAACAGATCGTATTTTCGGCAGAAAGCACGATGTAAAACAGACGACAAATCGCTTTTACATTGTAGTCACTATAGCACAATCACGACTCGCCCACTGAATATACCCAGATGATGCGTATGATTCTCGAGAGTCGATATTGCTCACGAATCAGTTCTGTGTCTAGCCACTTTCATTGCAAATCTATACACTCAGACAAAATAAGTTTAGTCCGTACTTTCCAACATGTATAAAAAGGCAATATCCACCTTAAAGTTTGACACAATGGTTCATAAACGATAGCCCTGTCGAATACTTTACATATAGTGACAGTCACATAGAAAATCTTTTGCTCGTTAAAGACAACGTATGCGAGATTTTACATC